>CM038473.1:2575876-2881020 GCA_021464305.1 Kandelia obovata | reverse complement strand
AAAAGGGACTAACATCCCAATCCAACAACTATTTCTTCCTCTGCCATTCTTAACTTTGCAAATACACTAAACGGCTTGCTTTGAGTTCGCTGAGGCAAGAAAATAACAATCAATTGAGCAAAATGTTCCTGTTTGCAGCTTTTATTCTTAAAATTTTCTCTCCACCAACTGGGGCCCACACATTTCTATCACTTCCGTCATTGTTTGCGTCACATCACTTTCCTGTTTGCAAAGTCAAAGTTGGAATCTTTAAAACCGACTCTTCTAGCTTCTCTTAATGAATGCAAGTCAACTTCACATTTTCAGCTGTTTACATCAATGCAGAAAATTTGGATCGTAATTTGAATAATTGAAATTTCTTCCATTAATTTTAACTTTACCTCAAAAAGATTAAAAAAAAACTATATAATTAATAATTAATATAATATAAATATATTAATTCTATCAGTCTCACGTTGATTTTTTTATTTCTTTATAATATTTTTATTTGTTGAAAATTATCATTTAAATAAAACAACCAAACAAGCAACAAATCATATCGAAATCCATTATTACCGTATCCATGGAGTTTGATGATCAAAATTTTTCCAACCATTGACTTTTGTGAAACAAAACAAAACAAAATAAATCTTTGGCTTGAAAAGTAACGGGATACTATCAAAGTCCAAAAATCCTGGTATGACCTATTCCTTAAGAGGTAAAAAGAATCTAAATATCTACGAGAGAGAGCAAATACCGAAAAACTAACCTTAACAGTACCTATATGGCTTTAATAAATTTTTCTCATCTTCCACGTTCCAAATTCACTAGAGAAAATTATATACAATAGATAATTATGAGAAATACTTCTTAAAACCTTTAATCTTTGGGAAGTCACTAAAAAAGAATTTATACATGCTTTTTTACTAATAAATCTAATCATTACTTAATCCAAGCATTAAAGTAAGAAAATCTTTAAGTAATACAAAGTATTAACTTGTATTTATATAATTATTATATAGTTCATTTTCAATGAGACCATGGCCTAAGAAACAACAAAAGAAACCTAGAACAGGTTAAAAGAAAATTATGAAGGTAACCCAAAAACAAAAATCATCTAGTTACTCAATCTCAAAGAGAATTTGAACTCTTTAAGTAAAAAAAAAACTATAAAGTATTATAATGATAAGTTGTTTAAAGTTGTTAACCAAATCAAAATTTTGGGGAGAATTTTCCTAATATAAATGTTGTCCAAAAGTTTTTGTTACTATTCAAAATAGGTTTAAAGAAAAGATATCCTTTTAGGAGGATTCTAAGTACCTAAACATCATTTCTTTAAAAAATCGATTAATGCTCTTCAAGTAGAGAGCAAAAGAAGACTCTTATAGCAGGAAGACACAATAAAAGGAGTCGTGTAAGCCTTTCACAAAGAGAAAGGTCAACAAAAAAAAATTGTAATGGTAACGACAAATCTAGCAAAGACATTGAGATAACCAAACTTGCTAGCAAAAGGCAGTACTCTTCGTATCATTTTTTTTTAAAGAAAACAAGACATTATTTATAAAATTTGCAATAAAAAGGAGTATTCATAAAGAATTTGCAAAAGAAAAGAAAACATTCCTCAGTGAAGCCTTAACAATCCAACTAGAAAGCATAAGTAACAAGCAAAGATCAACTTCTTGTTTGTAGCAACCATTAGCATTAGAAAGAATGATATTAGAGTTTTGTTGATAAACAATAATTTCACCAACTAGATGTCACCAATACTTGAAGTTTTAAGACCCTTGACTAGACTTTTAAGTCTAAAGTGATGATTAACAATGGTTCATTTTTAGATTTCTAAGAAAAAGGTACTGTTGTTGTTTAAATAGATTTAAGTATTAAGCTCATCTCTAATATTCTATTTATAACTAACAAGAGTTAAAATTTATTAAGTGTTGGTCAATTTCTAAAAAATGATTTTTTCTATATTATTAGAGACAAAAATTGCATTATTTGTGACATACTAAAACTCAACTAGTTTATGCGCTTATAAATAAAAAAAAGGTTTCCATTTGGACATAAAGAAGATACAATATCTTACTTTGTTTGTCATCTCTTAACAATTTTGCTTTATGACATGAGAGCTTCGTCATTTTTAATATGTTAGCATTCAAAACTTAAAGAGAAAGAAGTTGGTGCATAATTTGCTTGCTATAACTCAACCTAGCCATATATGTGAAACCTATCAATTGAGGAAGAAACCCGAGCTCCATTTTCCTCATCTCAGTTTTCTAAAATCAAAGAGAAGTTGTAATTGATTCACTTAAATCACTATGGAATTACTAAAACTAACTTATTAAATGACAATTATACTACATCATTTTTGTTGATGATTTTTTCAAAATCTGCTGGTTATACTTCTTTAAACTAAAATCAGAGGTGATTGTTATATTTCAAAAGTTCAAAGTATAGATTGAGAAATAATCAAGAAGCATAATCAAAACCATTACAATAAATAATGGATTTTATTTTGTATCATACTCATTTAAAGTGATTTACATCTATTGGAAGAAAATAGCAATTGACTACTCTTTATTCACCCTAATAAAATAAGATTTGTCAAAGAAAAATAGTGACATGATTGAGATGACAATGTGCTTAATGGTAGAGAAAAACTTGCCTAAAAGTTTAAGGAAGAAGTTATTGCAACTTCAATCCACCTGCTGAATAGACCGCCAACCAAATCACCACCTGAGTTAACTTCATTTAAGGCATGGTTTAATAATAGGCCTTTTTTTATGCCACTTGAAAGTATTTAATTATATTTGTTATATTTACAGTTTATATATCAAAGAAACCAAATTGGATTACAAAGCAACCCCTACAATCTTTTTTGGCTATCCCAATACTCCAGCCAATTACAAAATTTATAACAATCATAATGGTAAGATCTCTATTAGTAAAGACCTTAAGTTCTATAAAGATGAAAAATGAACTAAAACACTTTAAAGGTTAAGCAGGAGAAGAATCAAGTCTTTAATGGCCTATAAATACAAGATCAAAAGTCATATTCCTCTAAAGAAGAGGACATTGATGATCTTCCTATAAGGGGAACTAAAAACTTTACAAAATCTAAGAGAAATAAAATAAAGCAGTAATTTAACCATTAACCTATTAAGAAGCATCTCAACTAATTGAATGGAGAAAGGTAATACAAAGGAAGATAGACTCTATCTACAAAAATAATACCTTGATCTTGTCCATTACTCAACAACAAGAAAACTTTTATAGTAAAATGGATTTACAAAGTAAAGCTGAATGCTGATGAATTTGATAACAAGCTAAAGGTCAGACTTATGGCAAAAGGATCCACATAATAACCTATGCATCAATTGTTAGATTAAACACCATCAAGTTTTGCTTACTATTTTTGTACAAAAGAACTAGCATGTATACCTAATGGATGTCAAATTTAATTTCTTGAATAGTATACTATAAGACAAGATTATGTTAAACAATCTAAAGGGTTTGTGAAATCGAGTAAAAAAAATTACTTGTTAAAGAAGACTCACTATGATTTAAATACCCATTGAGAGCTTAATATACCAAAATTCATAAATACCTACTTAAACTTGGCTTCAATATGAGTCACAATGATGTTACTCTCTATATTAGGGAAAAAGGGCTCCACTTACTTTATTTTCATTGTAGTTGATTATCTTATGGTCATTAAAAGCAATATAAAGCTTGTAAATCAATTCAAGGAAAACATGAAGAATTAATTTAAAATGACTAATACGTTATTTTCTTGGTTTGTAGGTTTACCAATCTCAATTTGGAATTTTTATAAATCAAGCAAAGTATGCCCAAAAAAAAAAATGCTTCAAAAATTTCACATGAAAAACTACAGAAGCTTAGCAATTCCTCTCACTCCCAAAAGAAAATTCCAAAAGGAAGATGACAACCAAAAACAGATAAGAATTAGTATATAAGTATTATTGACTGTCTATTGTATCTGTCAACTACCAAACCAGACTTTATGTATACTGTGAATTTATTTTCCAGGTTTATGCAGTCACCCAAAAAAACTCATCTTAAGGTAGTAAGAAAAATCTTTAGATGCATAAAAGGCACCTTTGAGCTAAGAATTATGTTTTAAAGACAATGAAAAATAAAGATAATAAGATTTACAGATATTAACTGGGTAAGATCACTTAATGACTTAAAAGATACCCCTAGGAATACATTTTCTTAAAGACAAATATCTTTAATTAGAGCTCAAAAAAGTAATTAATGATAACTTAGTCAACCACAAAAATGGAGCAACAATTTTAACAATGAACCAAATCATATAAATCATAAAGGTGTTAACTAATATAAAGTGAAGCTAATAGAAGCTACCATAATTTCTTATGATGATAATCAATTTACCACTATTATTTCTAAGAATTTAGTGTTACATAGGAAGAATAAATATTTTAAAATCAAGTTTTATTTTGTTAAAAGACTTACGAAAGAGAGAAAATAATACGATCTTTTGTAATTATAAATGTCATATAATATATATTCTAACTAAACGCTTTCATAGGCCAAGGTAGAGAACTCAAGGAAAGCTTTAAGCATGTAAATTTTGATATCAAGAAAAAGTAAAATTCTTAAAAATATTATAATTTTATATCATGAAATTCTTAGTACAGTGACGAGTCTACTTTTTTCGACTTTTGAGATTCAGTTATAATAGTTTAACACTATTAATTAATATTATAAATTTCAAAAAAAAAATATTTTTTTTAAATTAAATTTATCTTGTTAATCAAATTAATAATTATTATATATAAATTTCTTTCTTTTAATTATTCTATCATTGTATTTTTTTTAACTTAAATTTTAATTTTAATTTTTAAAAAATTTCACACATTAAATTTCATAATTACAAATCATCGTATACAATGACACAAATACGCAACAAAAGACAAGTAAGTCAACTTCAATATAATCAAAACTGATCTTCCTTTCTCTTTATCTTTTTTTTTCTCTCAACATCGCTGTAAATTTTCAAAAATTAAGGAGTCGCATTAGACCTATCATATTCAACCTGCATTTAGGCTTTTTACATATGAATGAGCGAGACCTCCTTTCTATTTTTACTAAGTTGAAGTTGAAGCGCAGGGCACTAAGTAACACAGATCATGGTTATAGTTTGTTCTACGAGAGCCTTGGCGTCACTAGCAAGAGCTGAGTGGAGTGTGCGTTGTGAAAAAGTTGTATACTTGGTTGTACAGCCGATGGTCTAAACATTGTCCTTTGTTTTTTTGAAAAAAATAAGAGGCAGCGTACGTGGTGCGGAAAGAACATGCACAGGACTGTTTGTACTCCGTACTGTTTTGGTGTAGACGGCTTAAATGTGTTCGCCGATGCCACACGTTGGAATTTCTCAAAAGTGATATAATATTATTGAATTCACTTGCACGTATGTATAATGAATTATAAAAAAAAATTATTTCATCAAATTTGCTTTGATTGGTTTAAGTCTTAATATATAGTAAAAATTAATGTTGTAAAAAATTATTGAATTAAAATTTATAGCGAAACAATCGATTATAATTGTAATCAATTTTATAACTTTTTTTATTATTATTAGAAACTAGACTTGGGTAATATTTGTTGCTCGGTATTGTTGTAGAACAATAGAAAGAAAGTAACAAAAACTTCAGAGTCTAATATTGACCACCAAATCAGACATAAAAATATCCCAAAGTGATAAGAGTAACGATGCATGTTTGAGTGGGTTGCAATTTTTGGCAACAATTCTCTTACTCCAGCCCGAACTTCTTTCTCATAGCGGAAACAGCTTCACAAACTCTATTGGGATCACAGAGAGATTCAGAGACACTCTTTTTTCTTGAACGCATCTGTTGGCCCATGCCACAAGCTTAGGGCACTCTGCTTCCATGCTAAAGCCCCCCAATTTTTTAGAGGTTGGGGAGAAGCTCCAATAGGGAAGGATTGACAAGTCCACCAAGCCTAAGTTTTGACCCCCAAAGTAAGGTTTTGTCACCAAGTTCTTGTTCAAAAAATTTGAAGTTGTCTATTAGTTCCTTTATAGATCCTTCATCTTCACCTTCTGATGACCAAAGCTTTCTTGCAAGAGGATAAATCTGCAATATAAATATATAAATATATTCACTCAGTCTGGATGCACCTTACAGCAATAACAATATAAAAAATTAACAAGATCCCACCACATTTATTTAGTTATTATTACCATAAAATTGATCATATAATTATAATATATATTATGAAAAAAAGAAAAAAAAAAAAAGGAAGGAAGATAAAAGAAACAGAACAGTAGTGTTGAAGTAACCTTTTTGTCAACAAAGTCAGCCAAGATCTAGCACTGGCCTTTTTGATGGGATCAGAGGGTAGCAAAGGAGACTTGTGATTCCAGACCTCATCAATGTATTGGAACTATGATGACTGACTCACAGATGGGTTTTCCGTTGTGGATCAGAACTGGGACTTGCTTTTTGACAGGATTCATCTGTAGAAGCAGAGGACTTTTGTTGCTCAAATCCTCTTCCTTAGTCTCATACTCCACCACTTTCTCTCTCAAGGCAATCCTCACCCCCCTTTTTTGGGGTTTAAGTCTTAATATAATAGTAAAAATTAATGTTGTAAAAAGTTATTGAATTAAAGATTGACAGCGAATCAATCAATTATAATAGTAATCAATTTTATGATTTTTTTTTTTTTATTATTAGAAACTAGACTTGGGTAATATTTATTGCTCGGTATTGCTGTAGAACAATAGAAAGAAAAGTAACAAAAACTTCAGAGTCTAATATTGACCACACAAATCAGACCATAAAAATATCCGAAAGTGATAAGAGTAACGATGCATGTTTCAGTGGGTTGCAATCTTTGGCAACAATTGTCTCTTACTCCAACCTGAACTTCCTTCTCATAGCGGAAACAGCTTCACAAACTCTATTGGGATCACAGAGAGATTCAGAGACACTCTTTTTTTCTTGAACGCATCTGTTGGCCCATGCCACAATCTTAGGGCATTCTGCTTCCATGCTAAAGCCCCCAAATTTTTTAAAGGTTGGGAAGAAGCTCCAATAGGGAAGGAGTGTCAAGTCCACCAAGCCTAAGTTTTGACCCCCAAAGTAAGGTTTGTCACCAAGTTCTTGTTCAAAAATTTTGAAGTTGTCTATTAGTTCCTTTATAGATCCTTCATCTTCACCTTCTGGTAACAAAAGTTTTCTTGCAAGAGGATAAATCTGCAATATACATATATAAATATATTCACTCAGTCTGGATGTACCTTACCAGCAATAGCAATAAAAAAAAACAAGATCCCACAACATTTATTTAGTTATTATTACCATAAAATTGATCATATAATTAGAAACAGAACAGTAGTGTTGAAGTAACCTTTTTGTCAGCACATTCAGCCCAGAATCTAGCACTGGCCTTTTGATGGGGATCAGAGGGTAGCAAAGGAGACTTGTGATTCCAGACCTCATCAATGTATTGAACTACGATGACTGACTCACAGATGGGTTTTCCGTTGTGGATCAGAACTGGGACTTGCTTTTTGACAGGATTGGTCTGTAGAAGCAGAGGACTTTTGTTGCTCAAATCCTCTTCCTTAGTCTCATACTCCAACCCTTTCTCTCTCAAGGCAATCCTCACCCTTGCTGCAAAGGGACTAACATCCCAATCCAACAAAACTATTTCTTCCTCTGCCATTCTTAACTTTGCAAATACACTAAACGGCTTGCTTTGAGTTCGCTGAGGCAAGAAAATACAATCAATTGAGCAAAATGTTCCTGTTTGCAGCTTTTATTCTTAAAATTTTCTCTCCACCAACTGGGGCCCACACATTTCTATCACTTCCGTCATTGTTTGCGTCACATCACTTTCCTGTTTGCAAAGTCAAAGTTGGAATCTTTAAAACCGACTCTTCTAGCTTCTCTTAATGAATGCAAGTCAACTTCACATTTTCAGCTGTTTACATCAATGCAGAAAATTTGGGATCGTAATTTGAATAATTGAAATTTCTTCCATTAATTTTAACTTTACCTCAAAAAGATTAAAAAAAAACTATATAATTAATAATTAATATAATATAAATATATTAATTCTATCAGTCTCACGTTGATTTTTTTATTTCTTTATAATATTTTTATTTGTTGAGAAATTATCATTTTAATAAAACAACCAAACAAGCAACAAATCATATCGAAATCCATTATTACCGTATCCATGGAGTTTGATGATCAAAATTTTTCCAACCATTGACTTTTGTGAAAACAAAACAAAACAAAATAAATCTTTGGCTTGAAAAGTAACGGGATACTATCAAAGTCCAAAAATCCTGGTATGACCTATTCCTTAAGAGGTAAAAAGAATCTAAATATCTACGAGAGAGAGCAAATACCGAAAAACTAACCTTTACAGTACCTATATGGCTTTAATAAATTTTTCTCATCTTCCACGTTCCAAATTCACTAGAGAAAATTATATACAATAGATAATTATGATGAAATACTTCTTAAAACCTTTAATCTTTGGGAAGTCACTAAAAAAGAATTTATACATGCTTTTTTACTAATAAATCTAATCATTACTTAATCCAAGCATTAAAGTAAGAAAATCTTTAAGTAATACAAAGTATTAACTTGTATTTATATAATTATTATATAGTTCATTTTCAATGAGACCATGGCCTAAGAAACAACAAAAGAAACCTAGAACAGGTTAAAAGAAAATTATGAAGGTAACCCAAAAACAAAAATCATCTAGTTACTCAATCTCAAAGAGAATTTGAACTCTTTGTAATGAAAGTAAAAAAAACTATAAAGTATTATAATGATAAGTTGTTTAAAGTTGTTAACCAAATCAAAATTTTGGGGGAGAATTTTCCTAATATAAATGTTGTCCAAAAGGTTTTTGTTACTATTCAAAATAGGTTTAAAGAAAAGATATCCTTTTAGGAGGATTCTAAGTACCTAAACATCATTTCTTTAAAAAAATCGATTAATGCTCTTCAAGTAGAGGAGCAAAGAAGACTCTTATAGCAGGAAGACACAATAAAAGGAGTCGTGTAAGCCTTTCACAAAGAGAAAGGTCAACAAAAAAAAATGTAATGGTAACGAGCAATCTAGCAAAGACATTGAGATAACCAAACTTGCTAGCAAAAGGCAGTACTCTTCGTATCAGTATTTTTTAAAGAAAACAAGACATTATTTATAAAATTTGCAATAAAAAGGAGTATTCATAAAGAATTTGCAAAAGAAAAGAAAACATTCCTCAGTGAAGCCTTAACAATCCAACTAGAAAGCATAAGTAACAAGCAAAGATCAACTTCTTGTTTGTAGCAACCATTAGCATTAGAAAGAATGATATTAGAGTTTTGTTGATAAACAATAATTTCACCAACTAGATGTCACCAATACTTGAAGTTTTAAGACCCTTGACTAGACTTTTAAGTCTAAAGTGATGATTAACAATGGTTCATTTTTAGATTTCTAAGAAAAAGGTACTGTTGTTGTTTAAATAGATTTAAGTATTAAGCTCATCTCTAATATTCTATTTATAACTAACAAGAGTTAAAATTTATTAAGTGTTGGTCAATTTCTAAAAAATGATTTTTCTATATTATTTAGAGACAAAAATTGCATTATTTGTGAACATACTAAAACTCAACTAGTTTATGCGCTTATAAATAAAAAAAAGGTTTCCATTTGGACATAAAGAAGATACAATATCTTACTTTGTTTGTCATCTCTAACAATTTTGCTTTATGACATGAGAGCTTCGTCATTTTTAATATGTTAGCATTCAAAACTTAAAGAGAAAGAAGTTGGTGCATAATTTGCTTGCTATAACTCAACCTAGCCATATATGTGAAACCTATCAATTGAGGAAGAAACCCGAGCTCCCATTTTCCTCATCTCAGTTTTCTAAAATCAAAGAGAAGTTGTAATTGATTCACTTAAATCACTATGGAATTACTAAAACTAACTTATTAAATGACAATATATACTACATCATTTTTGTTGATGATTTTTTCAAAATCTGCTGGTTATACTTCTTTAAACTAAAATCAGAGGTGATTGTTATATTTCAAAAGTTCAAAGTATAGATTGAGAAATAATCAAGAAGCATAATCAAAACCATTACAATAAATAATGGATTTTATTTTGTATCATACTCATTTAAAGTGATTTACATCTATTGGAAGAAAATAGCAATTGACTACTCTTTATTCACCCTAATAAAATAAGATTTGTCAAAGAAAAAATAGTGACATGATTGAGATGACAATGTGCTTAATGGTAGAGAAAAACTTGCCTAAAAAGTTTAAGGAAGAAGTTATTGCAACTTCAATCCACCTGCTGAATAGACCGCCAACCAAATCACCACCTGAGTTAACTTCATTTAAGGCATGGTTTAATAATAGGCCTTTTTTATGCCACTTGAAAGTATTTAATTATATTTGTTATATTTACAGTTTATATATCAAAGAAACCAAATTGGATTACAAAGCAACCCCTACAATCTTTTTTGGCTATCCCAATACTCCAGCCAATTACAAAATTTATAACAATCATAATGGTAAGATCTCTATTAGTAAAGACCTTAAGTTCTATAAAGATGAAAAATAGAACTAAAACACTTTAAAGGTTAAGCAGGAGAAGAATCAAGTCTTTAATGGCCTATAAATACAAGATCAAAAGTCATATTCCTCTAAAGAAGAGGACATTGATGATCTTCCTATAAGGGGAACTAAAAACTTTACAAACATCTAAGAGAAATAAAATAAAGCAGTAATTTAACCATTAACCTATTAAGAAGCATCTCAACTAATTGAATGGAGAAAGGTAATACAAAGGAAGATAGACTCTATCTACAAAAATAATACCTTGATCTTGGTCCATTTACTCAACAACAAGAAAACTTTTATAGTAAAATGGATTTACAAAGTAAAGCTGAATGCTGATGAATTTGATAACAAGCTAAAGGTCAGACTTATGGCAAAAGGATCCACATAATAACCTATGCATCAATTGTTAGATTAAACACCATCAAGTTTTTGCTTACTATTTTTGTACAAAAGAACTAGCATGTATACCTAATGGATGTCAAATTTAATTTCTTGAATAGTATACTATAAGACAAGATTATGTTAAACAATCTAAAGGGTTTGTGAAATCGAGTAAAAAAAATTACTTGTTAAAGAAGACTCACTATGATTTAAAATACCCATTGAGAGCTTAATATACCAAAATTCATAAATACCTACTTAAACTTGGCTTCAATATGAGTCACAATGATGTTACTCTCTATATTAGGGAAAAAGGGCTCCACTTACTTTATTTTCATTGTATGTTGATTATCTTATGGTCATTAAAAGCAATATAAAGCTTGTAAATCAATTCAAGGAAAACATGAAGAATTAATTTAAAATGACTAATACGTTATTTTCTTGGTTTGTAGGTTTACCAATCTCAATTTGGAATTTTTATAAATCAAGCAAAGTATGCCCAAAAAAAAAATGCTTCAAAAATTTCACATGAAAAACTACAGAAGCTTAGCAATTCCTCTCACTCCCAAAAGAAAATTCCAAAAGGAAGATGACAACCAAAAACAGATAAGAATTAGTATATAAGTATTATTGACTGTCTATTGTATCTGTCAACTACCAAACCAGACTTTATGTATACTGTGAATTTATTTTCCAGGTTTATGCAGTCACCCAAAAAAACTCATCTTAAGGTAGTAAAGAAAATCTTTAGATGCATTAAAGGCACCTTTGAGCTAAGAATTATGTTTAAAGACAATGAAAAATTAAAGATAATAAGATTTACAGATATTAACTGGGTAAGATCACTTAATGACTTAAAAGATACCCCTAGGAATACATTTTCTCTAAAGACAAATATCTTTAATTAGAGCTCAAAAAAGTAATTAATGATAACTTAGTCAACCACAAAAATGGAGCAACAATTTTAACAATGAACCAAATCATATAAATCATAAAGGTGTTAACTAATATAAAAGTGAAGCTAATAGAAGCTACCATAATTTCTTATGATGATAATCAATTTACCACTATTATTTCTAAGAATTTAGTGTTACATAGGAAGAATAAATATTTTAAAATCAAGTTTTATTTTGTTAGAAAGACTTACGAAAGAGAGAAAATTAATACGATCTTTTGTAATTATAAATGTCATATAATATATATTCTAACTAAACGCTTTCATAGGCCAAGGTACGAGAACTCAAGGAAAGCTTTAAGCATGTAAATTTTGATATCAAGAAAAAGTAAAATTCTTAAAAATATTACTAATTTTATATCATGAAATTCTTAGTACAGTGACGAGTCTACTTTTTTCGACTTTTGAGATTCAGTTATAATAGTTTAACACTATTAATTAATATTATAAATTTCAAAAAAAAAATATTTTTTTTAAATTAAATTTATCTTGTTAATCAAATTAATAATTATTATATATAAATTTCTTTCTTTTAATTATTCTATCATTGTATTTTTTTTAACTTAAATTTTAATTTTAATTTTTAAAAAAATTTCACACATTAAATTTCATAATTACAAATCATCGTATACAATGACACAAATACGCAACAAAAGACAAGTAAGTCAACTTTCAATATAATCAAAACTGATCTCTCCTTTCTCTTTATCTTTTTTTTTCTCTCAACATCGCTGTAAATTTTCAAAAATTAAGGAGTCGCATTAGACCTATCATATTCAACCTGCATTTAGGCTTTTTACATATGAATGAGCGAGACCTCCTTTCTATTTTTACTAAGTTGAAGTTGAAGCGCAGGGCACTAAGTAACACAGATCATGGTTATAGTTTGTTCTACGAGAGCCTTGGCGTCACTAGCAAGAGCTGAGTGGAGTGTGCGTTGTGAAAAAGTTGTATACTTGGTTGTACAGCCGATGGTCTAAACATTGTCCTTTGTTTTTTTGAAAAAAATAAGAGGCAGCGTACGTGGTGCGGAAAGAACATGCACAGGACTGTTTGTACTCCGTACTGTTCTTGGTGTAGACGGCTTAAATGTGTTCGCCGATGCCACACCGTTGGAATTTCTCAAAAGTGATATAATATTATTGAATTCACTTGCACGTATGTATAATGAATTATAAAAAAAAATTATTTCATCAAATTTGCTTTGATTGGTTTAAGTCTTAATATAATAGTAAAAATTAATGTTGTAAAAAATTATTGAATTAAAAATTTATAGCGAAACAATCGATTATAATTGTAATCAATTTTATAACTTTTTTTTATTATTATTAGAAACTAGACTTGGGTAATATTTGTTGCTCGGTATTGTTGTAGAACAATAGAAAGAAAAGTAACAAAAACTTCAGAGTCTAATATTGACCACCCAAATCAGACCATAAAAATATCCCAAAGTGATAAGAGTAACGATGCATGTTTGAGTGGGTTGCAATTTTTGGCAACAATTCTCTTACTCCAGCCCGAACTTCTTTCTCATAGCGGAAACAGCTTCACAAACTCTATTGGGATCACAGAGAGATTCAGAGACACTCTTTTTTTCTTGAACGCATCTGTTGGCCCATGCCACAAGCTTAGGGCACTCTGCTTCCATGCTAAAGCGCCCCAATTTTTTAGAGGTTGGGGAGAAGCTCCAATAGGGAAGGATTGACAAGTCCACCAAGCCTAAGTTTTGACCCCCAAAGTAAGGTTTGTCACCAAGTTCTTGTTCAAAAATTTTGAAGTTGTCTATTAGTTCCTTTATAGATCCTTCATCTTCACCTTCTGGTAACAAAAGTTTTCTTGCAAGAGGATAAATCTGCAATATACATATATAAATATATTCACTCAGTCTGGATGTACCTTACCAGCAATAGCAATAAAAAAAAACAAGATCCCACAACATTTATTTAGTTATTATTACCATAAAATTGATCATATAATTAGAAACAGAACAGTAGTGTTGAAGTAACCTTTTTGTCAGCACATTCAGCCCAGAATCTAGCACTGGCCTTTTGATGGGGATCAGAGGGTAGCAAAGGAGACTTGTGATTCCAGACCTCATCAATGTATTGAACTACGATGACTGACTCACAGATGGGTTTTCCGTTGTGGATCAGAACTGGGACTTGCTTTTTGACAGGATTGGTCTGTAGAAGCAGAGGACTTTTGTTGCTCAAATCCTCTTCCTTAGTCCCATACTCCAACCCTTTCTCTCTCAAGGCAATCCTCACCCTTGCTGCAAAGGGACTAACATCCCAATCCAACAAAACTATTTCTTCCTCTGCCATTCTTAACTTTGCAAATACACTAAACGGCTTGCTTTGAGTTCGCTGAGGCAAGCAAATACACTCAATTGAGCAAAATGTTCCTGTTTGCAGCTTTTATTCTTAAAATTTTCTCTCCACCAACTGGGGCCCACACATTTCTATCACTTCCGTCATTGTTTGCGTCACAGCACTTTCCTGTTTGTAAAGTCAAAGTTGGAATCTTTAAAACCGACTCTTCTAGCTTCTCTTAATGAATGCAAGTCAACTTCACACTTTCAGCTGTTTACATCAATGCAGAAAATTTGGGATCGTAATTTGAATAATTGTAATTTCTTCCATTAATTTTAACTTTACCTCAAAAAGATTTTTTAAAAAAAAACTATACAATTAATAATTAATATGATATAAATATATTAATTCTATCAATTTTACGTTGATACTTCTACTTCTTTATAATATTTTCATTTGTTGAGAAATTATTATTTTAATAAAATAACCAAACAAGCAACAAATCATATCGAAATCTATTATTACCGTATCCATAGAGTTTGGTGATCAAAATTTTTCCAACCATTGACTTTTGTGAAAATAAAATAAAAAAAAAATTCTAACACTGGAAATGTTAAGAGAGAACAAATTGATGCACCTCAATTGGCCACCACCGATGGTCTATCCATCGAAAACAATGTTCAAATTTATCTCATCGGCCAAACGAAAACCAACAAAATGATGCCTATTCAATTTTAAGTGCTCGAAAAATTATTTATAATAGACAAAAAGACTTTGATCTTAAATTCATATTAAAATGATAGAATATTATTATTAAGAAGTGAATCAAATGATCCGGTAAATATGCTAAGCTTTTAGTTTCTGAAACTAAAAGATTCATATCTTAACAATAAGAAACAAAAAAACAAAAAAAAAGTGTTGAAATAAATTCATATTAATATTCCGAATTTGAATTTACTTTCCGCTTTTTTTCATAAATCCGTAAACACTTCTAATACAACCAGACGCTTCTATAATAAGGCACGCTTTTATTATAGCCCCAACAAGATATTGCAAGGGACCAATCAAAAGCAATAAATAGAAGAAGGGCCGGAAAATCAGAATAATTCATGAAATGTTTAACATCAATAAAATCAAAGGCGGTTTTGCCAACTTGAAACGTTGACCTACTGCTTCATTTCAGGCAGCTTGTCTACGAATTTCCTGATGGTGCCACCATTTTGCCGTTCTGGAATGCTTGCTGCCACTGTGAGCCAACTTCTCCTTGAATTTGAGATTCATTTATAACAATTAGGAGCCGTTCATGAATAATTCAAGTTTTAGAAATTCTTGTTTTGTTTTTTTAAATTGGATTTAGCTTATCAATCAAGCTAACAATTATTCTGTGTAGACTTATTTACTCTAATTTTTTTTATCGTTGTACTTTTTCATTTTGAATTTTAATTTTAATTTGTGAAAGTGCTATAAACATAACAGCTTCTTGTTTTTGAATTTTGTGATTTTAAACCAACATATATAAGCAAGAATGCAATGAAAGGAATGGAAGCCATCTTCCATGTAATAAAAAATGTTCTCCTCCGCTTTCTCTTATACTTCTCTTTTTATCTACGTTGTTGTAAGTTTCAAAAATTGAAAAACCAACAAACAATTACATAAATCTTTGGCTTGAAAAGTGACAGGATAGTATCGAAGTCGAAAAATCCTTGTATTACCTATTCCTTAAGAGGTAAAAAGAATCTAAACATCCATGAGAGAGAGCAAATACCAAAAAACTAACCTTTACGGGTCCCTCTGTGGCTTTAATAAATTTTTCTCATCTTCCACGTTTCAAATTCACTAGAGAAAATTATATACAATAGATAATTATGATGAACGTATTTCTTAAAACCTTTAATTTTTGGGAAGTTACTAAAAAAGAATTTAAACATGCTCTTTTACTAATAAACATAACCATGGCTTAATTGAAGTATTAAAGTGAGAAAGTCTTTAAGTAATACTGAGCATTAACTTGTATTTATGTAATTATCATGGAGACCATGACCTAAGAAACAATAAAAGAAACCTAGAATAGGTTAAAATAAAATTATGAAGGTAACCCAAAAATAAAAATCATGCAAGTTACTTAATCTCAAAAGAGAATTTGAACTCTTCGTAATGAAAGGAAAAAAGACTATAAAACATTACAGTGATAAGTGGTTTAAAGTTGTTAACCAAATCAAAGTTTTGGGGGAGAATTTTCCTAATATAAATGTTGTCCAAAAGGTTCTTATTAGTATTCAAAATAGGTTTAAAGCAAAAATATCCTTTTAGGAGGATTCTAAGTACCAAAACATCATTTCTTTAAAAGAATTGATTAATGCTCTTCAAGTAGAGGAGCAAAAAAGACTTTTATAGCAAGAAGACACAGTAAAAGGAGTCCTGTGAGCCTTTCACAAAGAGAAAGGTCAATAAAAAAAATGCAATGGTAACAAGCAATCTAGCAAAGACACTGAGATAACCAAACTTACTAGCAAGAGGTAATACTCTTCATACGAGTATTTTCTAAAGAAAACAAGACATTATTTATAAAATTTGCAATAAAAAGGAGTATTCATAAAGAATTTGCAAAAGAAAAGACAACATTCCTCAGTGAAGCCTTAACAATCCAACTAGAAAGCACCAGTAACAGACAAAGATCAACTTCCTATTTGTAGCAACCATTAGCATTAGAAAGAATGATATTAGAGTTTTATTGATAAATAGTAATTGCACCAACTAAATGTCACCAATACTTGAAGTTTTTAAGATCCTTGACTAAACTTTTAAGTCTAAAGTGATGATTAACAATGGTTCATTTTTAGATTTCTAAGAAAAAGGTAATGTTGTTGTTTAAATATATTTAAGTATTAAGCTCATCTTTAATATTCTATTTATAACTAACAAGAGTTAAAATTTATTAAGTGTTGATTAATTTCTAAAAAATGATTTTTCTATATTGTTTAGAGACAAAACTTACATTATTTGTGAACATACTAAAACTCAACTAGTTTATGCGCTTATAAATAAAAAAAGTTTCCATTTGGGCATAAAGAAGTTACAATATCTTACTTTTTTTTGTCATCCCTAACAATTTTGCTTTACGACATAAGAGCTTCCTCATTTTTAATATGTTAGCATTCAAAACTTATAGAGAAAGAAGTTGGTACATGATTTGCTTGCTATAACTCAACCTAGCCATATATGTGAAACCTATCAATTGAGGAAGAAACCCAAGCTCCCCTTTTCCTCATCTCAGTTTTCTAGAATCATAAAGAAGTTCCAATTGATTCACTTAAATCACTATGGAATTACTAAAACTAACTTATTGAATGACAACATATATTGCATCATTTTTGTTGATGATTTTTTCAGAATCTATTGGTTATACTTCTTTAAACTAAAATCAGAGGTAACTGTTATACTTAAAAGTTCAAAGTATAGATTGAGAAGTAATCAAGAATTATAATCAAAACCATTAGAATAAATAATGGATTTTATCTTGTATCATACTCATTTAAAGTGATTTATACATATATTGGAAGAAAATAACAATTGATTACTCTCTATTCACCCTAATAAAATAAGATTTGTCAAAGAAAAAATAGTGACATGATTGAGATGACAATATGCTTAATGACAAAGAAAAACTTGCCTAAAAAGTTTAAGGAAAAAGTTATTGCAACTTCGATCCATCTGTTAAATAGACCGCCAACCAAATCACCACCTAAGTTAACTTCATTTAAGGCATGGTTTGATAATAGGTCTTTTTCAAGCCACTTAAAAGTATTTAACTATATTTGTTATACTTACAGTTTATTTATCAAACGAACCAAATTGGATTACAAAGCAACCCCTGCAATCTTTTTTGGCTATCCCAATACTTCAGTCAATTATAAAATTTATAACAATCATAATGGTAAGATCTCTATTAGTAAAGACCTTAAGTTTTATAAAGATGAAAAATATAACTAAAACACTTTAAAGGTTAAGCAGGAGAAGAATCAGGTCTTTAATGGCCTATAAATACAAGATCAAAAGTCATATTCCTCTAAAGAAGAGGACATTGATGATCCTCCTATGAGAGGAACTAAAAACTTTACAAACATCTAAGAGAAATACAATAAAGCAATAATTTAACCATTAAACTATTAAGAAGTATCTCAACTAGTTGAATGGAGAAAGGTAATACAGAGGAAGATAGACTCTATCTACAAAAATAATACCTTGATCTTGGTCCATTTACTCAACAACAAGAAAACTTTTATAGTAAAATGGATTTACTAAGTAAAGTTCAATGCTAATGAATTTGATAACAAGTTGAAGGTCAAACTTATGGAAAAGGGATCCACATAATAACCTATGCATCAATTGTTAAATTAGACACCATTAAGTTTTTGCTTACTATTTTTATACAAAAGAACTAGCATGTATACCTAATGGATGTCAAATTTAATTTCTTAAATAGTGTACTCTAGGACAAGATCATGTTAAACAACCTAAAGGGTTTATGAAATCAAGTAAAAAAAACAAATTTTACTTGTTAAAGAAGACTCACTATGGTTTAAAATACCCATTAAGAGCTTAATATACCAAAATTCATAATACCTACTTAAACTTGGCTGCACTATAAGTCACAATGATGTTACTCTCTATATTAGGGAAAAAAGGCTTCATTTACTTTATTTTCATTGTATGTTGATTATCTTATGGTCATTGGAAGCAATATAAAGCTTGTAAATCAATTTAAGGAAGAAATGAAGAATTAATTTAAAATGACTAATACGTTATTTTCTTGGTTTGTAGGTTTACCAATCTCAATTTGGAATTTTTATAAATCAAGCAAAGTATGCCCAAAAAAAAATGCTTCAAAAATTTCACATGATGAACTATAGAAGCTTAACAATTCCTCTCACTCCTAAAGTTAAATTCCAAAAGGAAGATGACAACCAAAAACACATAAGAATTAATATATACGTATTATTGACTGTCTATTATATTTGTCAACTACCAAACCAGACTTTATGTATACTACAAATTTAGTTTCCAAGTTTATGCAGTCACCCAAAAAAAACTCATCTTAAGGTAGTAAAGAAATCAAAGGCACCTTTAAGCTAAGAATTATGTTCAAAGACAATGAAGAATTAAAGTTAATAAGATTTACAGATATTAACTGGGCAAGATCACTTAATGACTTAAAAGACAACTCTAGGAATACATTTTCTCTATAGGCATATATCTTTAATTAGAGCTCAAAAAAAGTAAATAATGATAACTTAGTCAACCACAAAAATCGAGCAGCAATTTTGGCAATGAACCAAATCATATGAATCATAAAGGTGTTAACTAATATAAAAGTAAAATTAATAGAAACTACCATAATTTCTTATAATGATAATCAATTTATTATTATTATTTTTAAGAATTTAGTGTTGCATGGGAAGAATATATATTTTAAAATCAAATTTTATTTTGTTAGAAAAATTTACGAAAGAGATGAAGTTAATACGATCTTTTGTAATTTTAAATATCATATAATAGACATTCTAATTAAACGCTTTCATAGGCCAAGGTTCGAGGAGTCAAAGAAAGCTTTAGGCAATGTAAGTTTTGATATCAAGAAAAAGTGAAATTTTTAAGAATATCACTAATTTTATATTATAAAATTCTTAGTGCAGTGACGAGTCTACTTCTTTCATCAAATTTATTTTTATTGGTTTAAGTCTTAATATAATAGTAAAAATTAATGTTGTAAAAAGTTATTGAATTAAAGATTGATAGCGAATTAATTGATTATAATAGTAATCAATTTTATGACTTTTTTTATTATTATTAGAAACTAGACTTGGGTAATATTTATTGCTCGGTATTGCTGTAGAACAATAGAAAGAAAAGTAACAAAAACTTCAGAGTCTAATATTGACCACACAAATCAGACCATAAAAATATCCCAAAGTTATAAGAGTAACGATGCATGTTTCAGTGGGTTGCAATCTTTGGTAACAATTGTCTCTTACACCAACCCGAACTTCCTTCTCATAGCGGAAACAGCTTCACAAACTCTATTGGGATCACAGAGAGATTCAGAGCTGTCTCTTATACACATCTAGATGTGTATAAGATACAGGGTGAGGATTGCCTTGAGAGAGTAAGGGTTGGAGTATGAGACTAAGGAAGAGGAGTTGAGCAACAAAAGTCCTCTGCTTCTACAGATGAATCCTGTCAAAAAGCAAGGCCCAGTTCTGATCCACAACGGAAAACCCATCTGTGAGTCAGTCATCATAGTTCAATACATTGATGCTGTCTCTTATACACATCTAGATGTGTATAAGAGACAGACGGAAAACCCATCTGTGAGTCAGTCATCATAGTTCAATACATTGATGCTGTCTCTTATACACATCTAGATGTGTATAAGAGACAGTTTCAGTGGGTTGCAATCTTTGGTAACAATTGTCTCTTACACCACCCCGAACTTCCTTCTCATCGCGGAAACAGCGGCACAAACTCTATTGGGATCACAGAGAGATTCAGAGCTGTCTCTTATACACATCTAGATGTGTATAAGAGACAGTCCTTAGTCTCATACTCCAACCCTTTCTCTCTCAAGGCAATCCTCACCCTTGCTGCAAAGAGACTAACATCCCAATCCAACAAAACTATTTCTTCCCCTGCCATTCTTAACTTTGCAAATACACTAAACGGATTGTCTTGAGTCCGCTGAGGCAAGCAAATACAATAAAATGTTCCTGATTGCAGCTTTTATTCTGAAAATTTACTCTTCTTTAATCCGGTAGGCCTACACAGTCCCATCACTTCCGTCATTGCTTGCGCATTCACCTATTTTCAAGATTTGTACAGCCAAAGTTGAAATCTTTAAAACCGACTTTTCCTACTACTTTTTGTGACTAAGAAGTAATGTTCATACAATGGCAACTTTACATTTTCAGCTCTTTACATCAATGCAGAAAATTTGGGATCGTAATTTGAATAATTGTAATTTCTTCCATTAATTGTAATTTTACTTCAAAAAGATAAAAACATATATATAATTAATAATTATTATTATATAAATATATTAATTCTTTCAGTCCCACAATAATCCTTCTGCCTCTTTATAATATTTTTGTTTGTTGAAAAATTATCATTTTAATAAAACAACCAAACAAGCAACGAATCAAATCACATTGTAAGGAAAAATGTAACAAAATCTACTATTTCCAACCATCGACTTTTGTGAAAATAAAAATAATAATAAAAAATAATAATAATCTAACACTGGAAATGTTACAACACCTCATAAAATGATTTAAGCACATATCTAATGTCTACTGACGTTCTTCAACTTTCTTCAGTATAATTATTTTTATATGTAAATTATGCTTGACAAATAACATTTGTTAGTGTTAAGAAAAAAAAAAAGTAACCCTGTAAAATGATTGAAGACTAAAAAAAAAAATAGTAACATCATATCTTTTCAAAAAGGTCGCGCCGCCGCCTCCGATAGCCTTGAATAGGTAGTAGCTACATGGTTTTCTCAATCAGGACTCAGGAAGTTGATGCACCTCAATTGGCCGCCACCGATGGTCTACCCATCGAAAACAATGTTCAAATTGATCTCATCGGCCAAACGAAAACCAACAAGATGATGCCCATTATATTTTATGTGCTCAAATATTGTTTATAATAAACAAAAAAGAACTTTGTTTTAATTCTAAATTCATGTTAAAATGATAATATATTATTAAGTAATTAATTTTATGTGCTGAAATGAATTCGTATGAATATTTCTAATTAGAATTTACTTGCTCCTTTTCTTTTTGTTTTCTTTTTTTTTGATAGAGCCGTGGGTGCTTTTATTATAATCCCATAAGGTACACTTGTAGGCATGTATCGTTGAATCATGAGATTAAAAGGGACCCATCCACAGCAATAAACAGAAGAAGGGGGTGGGAAAATCAGAATATTTAATATCAATAAAATTATAGGCCTTTAAAAATGTTAAAAAAATAAGTATATTTTAAAAATTTTATATTTTATTTAAAAAATAAAGAAATTATTATATTTGTTTAGAAGATAAGATTTATTTTATATTTTATAAAATTAAAATAAAAACTTAAGAAATATCTTGTTTATAAGTGAATAACCAAAAATTTATACATGATATAAGAGGACTTATACGAACTTATGCAATGTTATTAGAAAATTAGTTATTGCAACCATAAAATTATCAAAATCACTAATTATTTTTTTTATTTTTAATATTTATTTTTATAAAATATTAAACTATAAATAATATTTTTAAAAAAAAAAAACAAATTCTTCTTTTTATCCAAATACACCTAAAAAAATATTCTATCTTTTTCTCTCTCTTTTTTTCTTACTATGAGTTAATGAGATTATTTAGATAATAATAAATTTTTTTATTTAAAATTTTACATTTGTATAAACTAATGACACTTTAAGAAAGTAAAACATAAACCTTTTTTTTATATACAATTGATCTTTTGCTGATATCATTCAACCAATAATCTTTTTTTTTGGGGGGGGGGGTTTCCAATGAGGAAGAATCGACCCTTTTTTCACCAAAATTGGAGAAAGACAAAAAAAAAAATTCAAAATCAAAATCAAAAGTCAGTTTTACCAAAGTAAAATATTGACCTGCTAATTAATTTAAGGCAGCCTGTTGAAAAGATGGTCTGCGTGAACCCAAATCAAGTGCTATAATCTATTCAGCCCACACTTTGGGAAGATGCTCGTCAAATGCGGATGGTGTCATTTCGAATTTAACTGTAAATTTCCCTTTCACCTGTGCTTGCAAATATGCCAGGCAAACGGTGAAGGAAATTGGAAGGCAGTGTCCCCTCCGTTATGTTGCACAATAACACAGGTACAATTGTTGCCACTCGGGAAAACCAACTAAAACATCATTAGCTTCACCTTGTAGAACATTGGCTGTGCCTCAAGTTTATTCCAGCAATGTCTAATCAGACTCGACTTTGAGCACTATCTTCATGAATTCATATACAAAGTAGCTTATAGCAGCCGAAGGCAAAACCTGCAGGTCAGTAAAATACAATGGTTAAAATATGAAAGAATGTAGAATTATGCCATCTTAAAGACACCAGAGAAGCCAAAGGAGTAACTTTGCAAGTGAGATATAAGAGAGCACAAATAAAAGAGTGATCTGTAATGTCATATATAAGATGCAGATATAGTATATATATTGATTAGTTTAAGAAATAAGGCGGCAAACATAGGGGAACATCATACATTTGCATAGATGTGCATGAATTGAGAACACATTCTCATATTACATCAGTATGTGCATGTAAATTTGCATATGTACATCACACTATCACAATCTAGTGACCAATAAACCTCTGCCCTTCTTGTTAAAAATGGACAACAAAACAACAGGCTATAAATAAATGATGCCCAATCATAATCCTTGGCATATAGCAGCAAATTTCAACAAGTTCTTCTATTTTCAGGTTCCTTAACATTAGTTACTAAAAGCTCGTGCCCAGCAACAATTTGTTACAAAAAATAGAGCTTGACCATTGAAAACTAGCTGGCAAATGGGGATCTAGAGGAGTTGGAGTTAAACCCATCAGCATATCCTACTTTCAATCTAAATTCAAATAATGAATTGTGCATACAAATAGTGCGAGTCAAGAGCCCCTTAAGAGCCAGCAGCTGACTGTTGCCAAGTTAAAAAGAGCATGCCACTGGAATACAGAGCACAGTCATAATGACCCACCGGTCAGCCAGTCAAAATTTTGTAGGTTCACACAAAAAAACAAAAAAAAAACAGTGGGGAGTGAGAGGAAAGGGAACCGCAACATTTGGTTCTTGGGTTTTGGGAATGGGTAGGTATGCAAAGCTCTTCTAGTTCAAGTTTTAGCATTTCTTTGGCATATGCATGCTAATTCATCACTCAGAATCTCTAACAGATCCAAATCCTTGCCTCGTCAAAGCTGAGTTCACAATCTTGTAAAGTCTCATGTAAACACAGATCAACAGACTTACTGCAGCAAGTCTAAAGCTTGGTATTTGAGGAGCAAACTTCCCAATGCAATGGCAATTATTTAACTATCTATCATGATTCACAATTCTCTGCCTTTATTTCAGACACCCAGAAACAAAGAACTACATTCATTGTTCAATCGTATTCTAATCAACACTTCTAGGTTCTTATCAATATAATCACTGCATCTGCATTTTTTCTTCTTCTTTATTTTATTTTCTTTCTCTTTCCAGGTATTTATATCGCAAGAATTTAGCTTGGAGAGAGCACAAGTGCAATGACTCCACTATAACATTGCAATTGTCAGAATAACTGCATCCAATGAAGTGGTGTATTGAAATACTTGAAAACACACACGTACAAATCATAAAGCAACAGAATATTGAATGTACAAGACAAATGCATCATACCTGCAACAAACTAGGAACTAATCCTGCATAGAGAGCAGGAATACCTCCCTGTTCAACTATCTTCAAGCAAGTTGCCAATGCATTCATCTTTGTCGCCCGGACTTGCATTTGAAGGTGTCTCCTAACAACTTCAAACGGATATGTGGCAGCTTCTGAGCAACAGCCAGCAATAGCCCCAGAGAGCAATGTTCTCATGGGACCCAACTCCAGTTGTTCCAATGCATTCAGTTTCTCACCTTCTTCCTTCAAATTTTGAATTCTCTTCCTCCCTTCAGGCGAATGAAGGTAAGCAGATTTCAGTATATCATAAACACCATAGTAAACAGCACCTGAAGGTGCCATGCTCAGTATCGACGGCAGTAAACCCTTATAAAGAGAAGAAAATCCTTCAGTCTGGATCATGTGGTGAAAAGTGCCAATTACACCGCCCAATACTTCCCCACCAGGTGCTACCATCTTTGTTCTTATCTGTAATATGTGAATTTTAGAGCATTGCTGACAAGTTAAGCAAAAATATTCACTTTGGTTGGGGTGATGCAAACGAGAATATAATGTAGTCTGGAAAAAAACAATCACGTACAAAAGATGCGAATGCAAGTCAACTGATAATTTGCGATTAAAAATCATGTTCTTACTTCATCCTTCCATAATTTACTAACCCACTACATGACATCAAAAATTTGCAGGAAACTACAAATTTAAAAGAAGTTTATTATCATGTACAAATTTCAAAAAGTTACACATTAGGATAAAATGTTACATGTTAAATCCCTCCAACAAAGTTAATTAAGAATTCTAGCAATGAGTGAAGCTTTTCTTTAAGAGACCAACTCAAACACAGAAAAATTCAGGCTTCCCTTGTAGAGTCAACAATCTCGGTCACCAATCCTGGACAGGCAGCTCATGTCAGACAATTATTTGCACTTATTGTTCTAATTGCAATGCATAAAATGGAAAAATTCAATCAAGCATGGTCTTCCTAGTTCGACAATGACTTGCCTAGTTCATTTTGACACAAACGCCATTAACACACTGCAAGATATTACTTCGCAAATTCTGACAACAAAATTACTTTATACATAGAGCGTCTTGGCGCCCGAGCCTCCCACAATGTAAAATCTAGAGAAGGACTAAATGTATGCAGCCTTACTTTTGTTTTTCACCCACAAAAAAATAAAACTATTTCAGGGACTCGGAACACGTTTTCACAAAATTAAAGTATAATTATTGCAAGAAAATCATAGGAATTAAGCAAGTTCATTTTGCAACTTACAGTGTCCATAGGCAAGCAAAGCAATGTGGCAGTAATTCCAGCCGCAGCACCAGCCACAAACCTCTCGAAGTTAGTGGCTTCCTCATTCCCAGACCATTTCAAGAGCCGATTTCTGTACGTATCATAAGCATAGAAATTGATGGACTTGAAGGGAGCGGTGCGGAGAATATTGACAAAATTCCCTTTCCAAAACCCCTTCAACCCCTCAGTCCCCGCAATCCTCTGCATAAGCTCGAAAAGACTCTTCTGCTGGCCGCAAACAATATACTCCAGCTTCAGCCTCTCCAGAGGAGCTATAAAAGTTCTGTTTCCAACAAAGAATTATTGTTAAAGCACTAAAAAATGAAAGACGACTAAAAGAGGTAAGGGGCAGAGACCTTGAGACCATAGCAGCGACGGCGCCGGCCCAGAGATGTTTAGTGGTGTTGAAAGCAGCTGATCCTCGCTCCTTAGGCACCTTCTTCTCCTCCTCCACCTCAGCCGGAAGGACAGTCAAATTTTTCTCTTCCAGTTTCTTTTCATCCCCATTTTGGCCCAAAACTCCACGAGATTCCCCAACATACCCTTCTTCTTCGCTCCCCTTGATCGACAGACTCACGGAGAGGAACAGCCCTGCCCCGTTGCGCCGGCCTTTCCGTCGTCCCCGCAGCCGCCGATCCTCAATCCTCAATGTGCTCGGAAGACAAGAACAGTTCCCCGACGAAACCAAGGAAACGATGGACGGACAAGCAGTTTGATCATGGTCGAGGAAGAGACCACCGCGGATAGGGAACAGGCAATCAGACGGCTCAGACTTGGAAACGTTCAGACTGGCGAAGAAGAAATCCTGGCCGTACATTGGATGGGGACAGGTGGGGAATCGTCGGAGAAACCGCAGAGGCTTTTACTTAAGTTTTCAGAGCAAAGAATGATAGTAGCAACATGGGATCACATATATTAATGATATTTATAACATAAATAAATAAAGAAGTGAAGATAGAGAGCCTGAAGTGGAAGAGAGAATAATATTGTATGTCTCCGTTGTTGGTTGTTGGCTGCTGCGCAGAGAGCGAAAGCGACAGCAAATTTAGTAGATGCCGACGACGGCGAGATGAGTGGGTGGCGGAAAAAGCGGCGTCGCCTGGATTGCATCGCCGCAGTTTTAAGTCGCTTTCATCTCTTCTTGGTACTTCTGTTCGGGTTCTTTTCTTCTTCTTTTTTTTTCCCTTTTTTGGCTCTTTTCTTGCTAGTCGGGTGTGTGCGAGTCAAAGGTTGTCTGGAAACGACCGAATCGAGGAATTTTGTTGTGTTTGGTTTTGTTTGTTTGTTTGTTTACCATGAAACTGGGTCTAACGGCAAAATCAACTCCGTTACGCATGGGAAACATAGGTAACGGCGATTAACGACTCCTTCCGGTTCCGGCGCTACAAGCCAAGTCCCTCTTTTTCGGTTTTCCCGCATGATCCTGTCATGCGATGGTTTGTCCGAATATAAATCGTACACAAAATTTAAATATAAAATAAATATTAAGTATTAAATTATTAATTATAATTAATTATTAATTATTATAATTTATAATAAGTCGGCTTCTTTTTTTATGTCCAAATTGTATGCCTAATCAAGCTCTATCTTATCCTGAACTATCTTTTTTTTTTTTTTAATTTGCTTTTGTAGTAATTTCGTACCAAAACCTAAACGACAGGTTTTTTTCTTTTTTTTTTTTTTTACTTCTCGACAAATGAGAGATTAATTTTCTAGATAAAAATAAATTTATTTATAAATAAATAGAATAAATAATTTTTGAAACATAAAAGTGCTGAGAATTTTGTTTACCTTAAAAAAATTTTGTAAATTATTCTGAAATTTAAAAAAATAATAATAATTAATACATAAAATTGAAAGTTTTATAAATATTATTCTTCAATACATACACAATGTTCATAGAACCCATTAGTCACCAAAATAAAATAAAGAAAAATGATTTAAATCCCGGAAAGGGATATATATCTCCCTTTCATTAAATTCACAAACAAACAAAACAATTTGATTTAACCTTACACATTGAGTTCGATGAACAATAATGGTTATGTTTAATATAGTTTAAAAATCAGAATTAAGAAAATGTCTTAATAAAAGCACATCAGCAATTTTGGATTTATCTAGGCTAAAATGATTTTGACGATGGTTTCACCTTATTCCACAAACGGCAACTACAACCTTGCCTGCTTAAAATAAAAACCAACGGTCACGAGCCAATTGATCTATGAGTTCAAAGTCGTGTTAAAGAATCCCACGGCTTGTGGTTGGTCTTAAGTAACATCATGGACCACACAACTCGTGCAGAGAATTGAATACAATGCATAAATTCAAATTAAAGGAAAACTCGTTTGGTTGTACGAAAGAAAAGTGGTAAGTAGGTTATATATTCTTGAATTAGTATATGTCGGTGCAGGGATTCGAAGAACTGCAATCGACAATTAAATTTGATGAATTTTCGTGTCTCATGTTTCATTAAGTCTTGGATAACTAATAATTAGTACTTACCAATTGTTTTTATGATTCTACCTAATAGCAATTAGTTGAAATGAAAGTGATTTTAGAATTGAGCAAAAGTGTACAAAAAATAATAATTTTTGAGGCGATAAAATAATCTGTACTCAAAAGGAAAAATACTTCAGTTGATAGGTCTTTGTCTTAAAAAATAAATATATTAATGTCGATGACAATGAACAAACTTGAAACATGAAACTGCTCCAATACTTCCCCATAAGCTGCAATTGCCTTGTATTTCCCTTTCCTCAAATATAAATTGAATATATTCTAATGACTCACGGATTTGAAATCAAAAAATATTTATTAGCAGATAATATGGAGAATTAAGTTAATCAAAAGTGTATCAATAATTTTATAAAAATTTTATTTAATGTTTAGTGCAAATTATAACATCCCACAAAAAAAATGAAACAAAGGAACATTCAAGGCTACTTTACTCGTATGTGCACTAACATGTAGAATTGCCGCTAACTTATAACTAAAATTTAAAGATAAATAATAATTTTTTAAAAAAAAAAAAAGTTGTTAGAATAAGTTTTGTAACCACTGAGTGTTTACGAGAGACTCTTTCTGTTTTTTTATTTTATTTTATTTTTCTTTTCTTTTTAGTTTGAAGAGAGAGTCGTATAGCAATATATATATATATATATATATATATACACATTTGTTGACATAAAAACTCATAGATCATTAAAGCCTTCTTTCTTTCTCTTTTTATTTTTATGAATTAATGGAGCTCTAGATACGTGGGCCGTGTTTTCCCTCCAGGAAATCCTTGGATACGGTATGGGCTTCAAACGAATATTGAAGGCTTTAAATTATAGACCAATACAAGGAAAGCCCAGCCCAGCCCAACCAAGTCAAAAGGGAATGTGTATGGTTCCATTAGGAGGCAAGCCAGGTTCACGAAGACATGGGGAAGCTCCGCTAGTTGATATATAATAATGCCAAGTAGTTAACCTTCAAATTTATATATATGTATTAAAAAATTAAAAAAATAATTGTCATAAAAATATTAGTCATAACTCTTGCAATTTCAAAATAAGTTATTCGTTATAATTTTAAATCAAAATCATTGTAAAAATATTCAATGTTTGCATGGTAATAACTCACCACTCAAGTAGTGATAGTTTTAAGTAAACTTTATTTAAGCTCAGCGACAGCATATCATATTTTAAATTTAGTATACCGTACGTGGGTCCAAGTATTTTATGGGCTTACTACAATTTCTCATCCCAAGATTTTTGTCGGTGACGGTGTTTCAATTGTTGTCATTTTTTACGAGCAAGTTCTGCTGCGTTTTCTGTGATTCAGATGTTTGAGGTTGCTTTCGTACTATTTATATCTTTAACCTTATCGAGTTTATTAATAAAAATCTATAGATTTTATCAAAAAAAATAACGTGCTACCAAACTCATGTAACGTGCTTGTTTGAATGACAGTTATTTATAGACACTTAGAATTTTTTTTTTATTATTATTTTTTTTTTGGGGGGGGGGGGAGGGGGATAAACTTAGATTTTTAAAAGAAAAAATAAATTATACAAAAAATGTATTCTACTCTATAAATAGTATTTATTACGACAAAAAAAATTTATTAATATTAATTATATTAAAAAAACTTTTAATAAAAACGGCTATCATTTGTTTTATAATTATTTTTAATATTAAATATAAAATTTATAGAAATAATTATTTAATTTCATTGTAGGTATCAGAGCGATACTCGAAATCCAGTGCCAGAGAGACTCACGGGCAGAAGGTAGGCTAGGCCGCGGGCAGCTCTATTGCCACAGTTAACAATCCCCGTGACTGACTGACCGACTGACCAGCTTGTTTCTGATCGATTGATTGCTGACTTTGTCGTTTATTTCAATTGGCGTTTAGCGTTTATTTTTCATTATCAAACCCTCTTTTCCTTTGGTTTTTTTTTTTTTTTTTTGGGGCTTCCTTCACGTGCACAACTTTGGACTACGACCCAACAAATCCCTGTACCTTGTCACAGTCACCCAATCTTTCTCTATTGGCTTCTTTCCTTTGTATCTCTTACCTTTTCTTTTTTTTTTTCTTGACTAAAAACAGGAAATGGTGGGTCTTTTGCGGCTATTACGCATCATGTGATAGACTGTTCCAAACTAAATGAGAATTAGTACACTCTGTGAACTTAATTAGAACTATTCTTCTCTCTCTCAAAATGGCCTCTTCCCGTTATAATTCAATAGAACCCCATATGTATCCTATAATAATATTAGGCTAACAATTACTCAAAGACTTGAATTTACAATTTGGGTACTTTTGTTTCTGACAAAAGACTGATTGATTGAGGAAAAATATTATATCTCAAATTTTATCTTCTATTTTCGTTTAAAATAATTAATATGAGAAAGAATTACCCTTAAGACCCAAATCAGCCTCTTCACCTTGTTCCAAAAAAAACAAAAAAAAAAAAAACGAAGAAGAAGAAAGTGAAGTTTCAAATCACAAACTATGTGACTAAAATAAACTGTTATCAATAATTTTACTTAGTGAAAAAAGAAACACTTAAGGTTTTATGCGTTCAAATGATTTCTATTGAGCAGATCAATGCAGTTCTCTTTAAAATATAACAATGATGCAAGCTAGTTTGTACAAACCCAAATAGAGAGAGCATCAATGCACATTTTTTCAACTTCTCTACTTCAGACTCCTCGAATTCGCACACCAAAGGAACCGAAGAAAAGTAGCTTAAAATCTTGGAACGAAAGGAAAGCGCCAAAAGGTGTTAAAAAAGTGCCAGCAAAATTGAAACTATAGAGTAAATAAGAGCAATTTGCTTAGGATACGTTCAGATGATGTGTATATCTCCAGCTATTTATAAGCCTGAGATGATTGCAAACTGGCATTGGCACCTTTTCAATGGCTACAGTGACTTGACACACATTTCTTGTCCATATTGCTATAGACATAGATAATGAAAACTTGAATTGGACAGATGGATTAGACTGGGGAATCCGGCCAACTGTACCCGTGATTCATATGGAGCTGGTTGACTCGGTGGGGGTCGACAGTGCTCATTGGATCCAAGTTTTCCTTTTTATTTTTCTATTTATTTTATATGTTAAAATTTCCACCCAAATATAAAATACTTAAAATTAAAATCATAATTCAACAAAATACTATTTCATTTCTAAGGACTCCACGTCAAAATGACCCGTATATTATGAAATATTAAATAAATAAGTATAACTTTATCATTATAATTATAAAAAAATATGCTTACATCTATTTAAAATTGATTAGTATGAAAATAAATATAAATTAAAATAAAATAATAATAATAATTAAATATTATCAATACGTCGATTCAACTTACAACCGGAGTTCTCTAACTTTGGCTTCAAGGAGTGGAGCATGTCTTGTCATCCTCCTCGTCCTTTGAGGGGCCATTGTCAATTCTGGAAATTGTTGTACAAGGTTGTCACAATGACAGAACCCTCCCATCCCTTCACGTTCACATCTCTTGTTTGTCTTTTAATTTTAGAAAATCAACGTTTCTAATCTTCGTTAAGCTAATTTCAATAGATCGAAAGACACCCTAAGCTAAACATATTTGCGCTTACAAATTTCCTCCAATTCAACTTTTGGTGGCAACAAACATCTTCGATCGCTCTAAAGCTAGCCTATGTGTGGTTAGGCCGATCCTTTTATTAACTGAACATGTTATTTTTTAGAGCTAGTAAAATAGAGCACGAAAAAGCTGAATTAAGAAAAGGGTAGGAGAATGGAGGTCGGGGGCCCGATATGAGATGTACTGATATTTTGGCATTCTTATTTTAATAACTTGAAAAAATAATTAAAATTAAATAATAAATGAGAATGATTAATTGAAAGGTGGTGGGTGTTAGGTTTTATTCGAAAGATAAACGAAGATTGGTGGGGTTGGTGAGCATGCAATTGCCTCAAAAAAAAAAAAAAAAAAGAAAAAAAAAAAAAAAGAGAGGATATATTAGGTTTTATATTTATAGAATGAAGCGTCACCTACGGAATTGAAGATACAGTCACTACAATACTATTATTTATTAGGTCATTCAGTCACCGAAAGTTGTAGATTACACGAAAACGAAACACAAACAAGAGAGTTGAACTGAAATGAATATATATATGCAAAGACAGGTGGGTTGGTAGGTCACATGCTGCTGATTGGGAAATAAACACAGCAAGAATCGAATGGTTTAACGCATACGTAACATCACAACGGTAACAATAATGATTGTGGACCAAGACATCGCAAAAGGAGCCACGGGAATTTTGGACGTATTTTGGTACGAGATGGGAGGCTGGCGATGTAATGGCTGCACAGAAAAGTGGGTCCAAAATGTTACCTGACAACTCTACAGGTTAATTTTGGTGCCCATTGGGTTAGGTGACCTGCTCTTTTTCTTTTTCTTTTTTTTTTAAAAATTTTTTTTAAAAGAAAAATTAAGTTTTTTTTATTTATAAAAATTAAAAATTAAAAATTTATATGACTTTTACCGTTATAATTTTGTTTTTGTCTTTTGATTGTATCAATCAAAGTTGCTAGAAAACATTTTCCGTATTTTGGTACAAAATTAGAAGATTTTTTTGTCATGTTCTATCGCCCCAAACCCAAGGAAGAATTAGATTTGTCTTTCTTTCTCACTCTCTCCCAAATACTGTATTTTTAATTATATACTTTATAACATGTCTCTCGGGGGACACTTTCTAATCAAAAAGAGAAAAGTGTGTAGGATTTATGTGAGTGATAAATTATTTTTTATTGTGTAATTCATTTGTCCCAAGTAGATTTCTTAATGATAAAAAAAAAAAACAAAAACAAACAAACAAACAAACCTATGCTTAATTATACTTAATGACACGTTAAAAGACATCTTGCTCTAAACAGTGTCGATAATGTTAATTGGTAACCATAAATCGTTACATTGTTGGTTGGAAATTTTTCAAAATTATCAACAATCTAAAGGTTCAAAATTTTGTTGCAATTCATTTGCATATATTGAAACAAAGTTATTGTTCATATAATATGAAAAAGGGATGCCTTTCTCTTTAAGAAAAAAAAAGAAAGGTCAGATGCTGAAAGCTAATTATAATATCACTTGGTTACAAAAAATCAACAAGATATGTTGAAGTGATTCCCAAGCACGAAATAAAATTTTATTTAACCTTTTGAGGATTACCAAAATTAAATGTAACAAACGAGCAAGTCAAGTTACGTTTTTAGTCGGATTATTTTGAGATTTGTATTTGAATTTTTTTTTTTTAAGTATTTGTCACTCTAAATAACTGTCTTATTCAATTGGCAAGTCATCCTTTACATTGGCGTTCATTTTCAAGAATACCAAATTAATGTAAAAGTATTTAAAAAATTCTTATAAATTCTAAATTAAGTTATGTTTCTTAGAGGTTGGAGATTATGCAAATTACATAATATAAACAAGAATACAAAGAATTATTTGTAAAGAATTTTCTAAATAAAATTATGTGTACATGGGTTACTTAAAGTTATATGGATATGAGAATATATATATATATATATATATATATATTTATACTTATGAAATAAATTTTAATTTTTTTTATGAAATATGCGAATTTTTTTTATTGAACTTGTAAATATAGCAATTCATAAGTTATTTTTAAATTAATAAATAATGATACATATCATAATATAAAACAGTAAAGTATTATTATATTTTTTATTATAAATTTTATTTTACATGTTTTTTATTAATTATTTTTAATATATCTAAAAATAAATGTGTCCATATAATTACTTCCTAAAATTATTTTATTCAACATTGTCGAAAATGGTTAGTCTGAAATCTCTCTGATCGGTACAGTTTTCTTCCCAATGAAAAACGAAAAAGAAACTACTAAATGCGCTAAATTTTACAACAAAACAAATTTCAAAAAACAAAAATAAAAAAGAAGGGGGCAATTCGGTCATTAAGGTGTTTTTTTTTTTTTTTGGGGAAAAAGAAAAAATGGGGGAAAGGCAGAAGTATTTGCCATTCTCGTCACAGTAGGGTCGCTTTCACGAGCTTTTGTGTATATACTCGCAACGTTCAAGTCCTCTGCATCTCTCTCCTCTATCTATCTCCTTCGCTCTCGCCATTTCCACTGGGAGCACTCTGATTCACTTCCGTCCCTGACTGCAATGGGCGCCATTACCTGCGAGCTGGTTAGATGTCTTTTGCTTTGATCAGTCTCAGCGTTTCCTTTCAAACAAAACACGATAGAGTGAGTTTTGTCTAATTTTGAGATCAACTGCTCTTTCGAGTTCCACCTCGACCTGAAAATTTTTCCTGTAATTTCTTTTTTTTTTTTGACTTTTGATGATATAACAATATCGATCACTTTAAAACTGTGGAGTTCTGTTGTTTATTCTATTTGCATTGGATGTAAATTTGCTGAATCGGGTATCTCTGTATTATGTTGTGAAATTTCAGTTTTTTTTTTTTTTTTTGTGAAATTTAATTAAGGATTATTTATTGCAATGTGGGTTTTTGTCACTTCATTATGTGTGGAACCTTATAGGCTATATAAGGCTAAGACTTTTGGTTTCTGATTACAAGTGGATGATTAATACTTAACCTGCGATGGAACATTGGTCTATACGCGGACTGTCTTAGCATTCTTGCAATCTCTGGCGTTTCCTTTCACTTTGGTAGCATATTCAATTGAGGTCATTTCTGCGTACAGGAAAATCAGTACTTCTTGTCAGCAAATGTTGATGGAAATTGCAATTTGCCTGTTGACGGCACCTGCTTTCCATTATTAAAGGATCCAGGTTCAGATGAAGACCACGAAAATTGCTCTTTAGCTTCGGATGCTTTTTGTCAACTTACAAGATAACTTATCCTCCCTTTGTTGCTTTATGCTTGCCTGATGGAAATTCTTTTCTGTTTCTTTTTTTTCCTCTCGATATCAGATTTTATGCCTATACTTCTTGAAGAGGCTTCACATCCGACAGAAGCAATCATCTCCTTTCAGGGTTTGAATGTATGCCATCTTTGCATATTACTAAGCTACTTTGCCAAATGCTGAGTGTGTTGAACAGCTTGATCTCTTTTTTACTTCAATTTTGATATGGATGCCAAGTTGATCAAGAATTAAGGAACGTAGAATTATGGTCTCCGTTTCATGCCGGTGTGCCAGAGTTTTTCTAGGAGTACTAATACTGTGGCAGGATGTGGGGTTCTCATGCACTAGGATACCCTTTTAGTTCTTTTCACTATAGTCCCTTTGTTTCAGTTTCTTTAAAAGTTCAACCAGTACTTAGATTTGTTTAGCCGATGTCTACTTCAACTAGGTTTTCTTTGAGGCTCTACGCACAGGAGGTAATGTAATATTTTCAGAAGGAATTAATGAATGAATTTATGCCGATTGGTAATGTATCCAAAGAGAAGGATGCGTTGTTCCCTAGAGTGATTCACTAAACCCTGCTGAAGTGATTTGACTAGTTATACTGGTGTGATGCTGGTAATTCTAACACACTCTCAGTGATGCTAATTGTTTCCTTTCAGTTTCCACTATTCCAGAGTTTAATAAATAATAAGCCTGAATTTTATCAACTAAAAACTTGTCCTCCTCCTTGTCCTACAACAAGTTGGCTTTTGGCGGTTGAATATAGGTTTTTCCACGGATTTTATATGCATGACATGCAATCTGATATGAGTACCATCAGGAAGGTTAAATGATTGTACAGATTTTTGTTTCACGATGGACCAATGTTCTCTGTAATGAACACTTAGTGTGGTAGTTCTTAGGTTGTACTTGTTTTTTGATTATTTTTTCATCTTGGCGCAGGACCAAGATGCCTATAGAGATTCAATGTTGCCTGGTGGATGCAAAACCAGTCAGCAAAGCACATCGCAGCTAGCGGTTTTAGGCTTTGTAGAACTTCCACTTGCACCAGAAGAACAGATGTGTGTAACTCCGCAACTGACTTGCCAGAGCTTTGTTGATCTACAAATGGAGACTGCAGGCGCTTGTGCGCCTTGCATTCTGGATATAGATATTGAGTTGGAAAATTCGGGAGAGCTCCAATTAGATGATGAACCTGTTGGAAGTGTTAAAAATGATGGTTTACTAACAGTAAGTGCACTAACTATTTCTGAGAGCAAATAAAGTACAGTGTTTGCATCATATTGTATTTTGGAGAGCAAATGTTAAGTGCCCTTTGATTCAGCTTTGACGTATTATAAACTTCCTGTTTCTGCTTCTAACACTTGAATTTCGACAGGGAGTGTTGGAGAGACAAGAAAGTCTAAAAACATGCCAAAGGTTAATGCAGCATTTCACAAATCATAGCTCAACATTACAAAAGTTTTTCTCTAGAGGTATATAAGCAAATTTCATTGCTGTCATGTTTTCAAACCAACGAATTCTGAATGGTCTGTTAATTTCCACTCAGTTTCTTCTCCCATTGATATCAAGTGGAAGTATGTATCTAATACATCAGTCATCGCATTGTAGGATTCTCTTTGTTGTCCATGCTTTCTGTTATTCTTAACATCTGAGTATTTATTTTCTACTGCTTATGGAGTTCATTATCTGCTCGAGATTCCTTTTGTTTGACAGACAAGTCATTCACGGAGAGGGTTTACGATACACATAATAACAGATGGAGAAAATATAAGCGTGCTGCCTCGTTTGATTCAAGAAAAGTTGTTCTTTTGTTCTCAATTCTGTAAGTCCCAGATTCACGATTGCACGGCCAAGCAAATATTGCCATTTTTATGCTAGTCCCAGAAAAGTTTATTTATTTTATCCTATTTATCTTTATATCCTTCGTTTATTTGAGTTTTCTTTGTAATCCAGGTCGAGTTTGGGTACATTGGTGTTGATATATTTGACATTGAGAGTCAGGCAGACCGTTGAGGAGTTTGTTAATGTCTAACAGATTAGTCTTGGCAGCTTGCTTTCTATTCTGCGCATGCTTTTCTGGGCTTGTCTTTGTGAACTGCTGTTGAAGCTCGTTCTTGGCCCCTTGATTTTCTAATGCCAGTGTTCACATTTCCTACCTTAATTCTTAATTTTCATTTTTAGGGTGTTCCTCTGTGCATAAATGGTGTGATTAAATTCCAATTTCTAATTTTCTAATTTCTCCGATGCTTTGGGCCGCATTACCAATGAAAAGTCACTTAAAATTCGATATGGAAAATGTTACAGCCAGAAAAACCTATGCCTATGACAGTTAATAAAAAAAAAAAGGGTAAATGAAAGAGAAATGAATGAAAACAAATTAGCTTACACAAATAAATAAATAAATAAAACAAATTAGCATTTTGCATCTCATTGGAGTACAGGTAACATCGGCACCTCAAATATTGTAAACATGATGACACATTGAACAAACCTGTAGCAATGATCTATACCTTTCAAAAGTAGACGGTGTCAAAATCATCTTTCGTGGTATGCTTGAAATTTTCAAGTGTGTAACGGGGAATTAAATTTGAAGATCTGGCCTTTCTTCTCCATCTTTAATAAACATGGAGTGCTAAGAAACTTCTAACATGCACAGCCCCCTCGTTGCTGCGCTGCCTGCGACGAACTGACAGTCGGCTTGAGATTCACATCAACCATGTCTTCCTGTTTTGTTGAAGAAAGCGTTTCCATTCCCGGCAAGGCAGCAGCAATCTTGCGGAATAGAGGCTGCAATTTGATGGTCATGATCCGAGCAGAAGCTCGTCAAATTGTAACCTTCTAAACAGGGTAAACATGATAATCACACAAAGATACAGCAGATGATGACTATTGATAACATTAGTATTATTACCTTAGTACACTTAGGAATTGGAAAGTGCTCATTTTTTGTCGTACCTTAATATTAAATCCTGCTTTGGCACTGGTCTCTAAAAACATAACTCCAAACTCGCGAGCCTTGTCATCCCCTTCCTCTATTGAAACCTGCCTGTTTAATCGACAACACAACATGATCCAACTCAAAATCAGATAACTGATAACATGTACATTTCAAGCTAAAGAATAAAGGGATGCAATAAAACAAATTATTAGCTAGACAATATAAGCAGCAAAATCATATTACAAAAATCAATGACAATGGAGGAATACTTCAAGTCTAGTTGCTTGCCTTCAAGCAAACAAATGCCATTTCTTAACAGGAAATACAAGGGTACTCATGTATAGCCAGAAAAATAAACAAAGAAAAGCAGAGACAGCTAAAATTTCCTCCCAGGTTTTTTCCTACGCAGAGAGCTAAATCAATGTGGTCTTTATCCATGAGGTACCCATTTAGAACTATAGAAGCCCACAGGTCATTTGACAAATTTGGAGAGCAAATCACCAACACAAATCAACAAGTGATTCTCAGAATCTCATCAGTTTCACTCACCTCTTGTCAGCAAGATCAGTCTTGTTGCCAACAAGAACTATGATGACATCACTGCCTCGTTCTGTTCTTACATCCTCGATCCACTTAGAAGTATTCAAAAATGATTGTCTATCTGCATGGTCAGAGTTCAACAAAGCATTTAATATAGAACGGCATAACATGGAGCACACAAAACATCACATTCTACAAACTTGATGCTTTGCAAAATATTTTGCTTTCCCCCAACTGTGAGTTTGAGCTGTTATAACACTAATATCCATAGAAATTTTTATCATGCCAATAACAAGAGGTTTGATGGAACTTTGTGACTGGTTAATACAACTCACTCGTTACATCATAGACAATTACAGCTACAGAAGAATCCCTGATGTAGCTTGGTATGAGACTTCTAAATCTTTCTTGGCCAGCAGTATCCCTGAACAAATGGATCAAGAATTTATAAAGACTAGGATCACATTGAAAAACTACATAAATGCACATTGCATATCATGAGGCCAATATGATTTGGCACAAGTCTTTTAAGAGATTGCAAGGCATAAAAGGGAAGGAATTCATGACAAATTACATATATGTAAAGCAGCAGTGAATATATGATGCGAAAGTTTAGTAGTTAGATAAAAGATGGTATGATATATAACAGGTTTCAAGGGAAAAAGATTCGTGCTTGATGAGTTTAGTCTCACAATGTGCAACATTTTTTATGTTCTTGTATTACTTATAAAAAAAAATCATGCCTACCCTCCACTTCGACCGACATTATTGGCACCAATTCTAAACCTTAACCTAAAATTCAGTTGTTTGCCTAATACCTTTACCTGCAGTTTGTGTTAAGCCGTGCAATGCTAGATGTTTCTATACAACTAATAAGGTCACTTCTCACGGCAAAATTGTTGAAATCATTGTTTCAACAAATTCCTAACATCATTCTTCTGAATAGTGTATGTTTACAATAGTTTTTAGTGAAACTCTTTTATTTTATTTTATTTTTTTTCATTTTTAAGTCTGAGTTCAGCTAACACAAAACATCATCCTAACAAACGGAGATAAAGAATTACCAAAGCTGCAAGCGAACAGTGCGATCTTCAAGGTACATTGTTTTGGACAAAAAATCAATTCCAATGGTGGCCTGGAGAGTTGGCATCGGAAACCAGAAGTAAGCTACAAATAGAGATTAAACATATCTGCTGCAATTCAACAGTCAGAAATCGCCATAAATTGCACAGATTAGTTACTGAGTAAAACATCCCCGACAAAATTCATTTTAAGTATTGCCTGTCTGTTTGTTCGTTTGTTATAATCCTTCCTCCTCACGTCATATTCAAGGGACTAATTAACTTCTCTACAAAACACATCAATTTATAATGCAAAACGCACGTGCAATCGTTCTTCCTTCACAATTCTGCTTATTTGATCTGTTAAATGGCAATTAAAAGCTCTACCATTACACGCACTTTACTTAAGATATGGTATAAGCACCGATTCCTCCCAAAAAAAAAAATTAAGACAATTTTCTTAATCTGCCTGATATCAACAATAGAAAATTAAGAGAGAGAGAGAGAGAGAGAGAGAAGACAGAGAGAAAGAAAAGGAGAGGAAAGAAGGGACCTGGTAAGTTGTGTCGAATTTATCGTACATGAAGCGAGTGATGATGCTGGTTTTCCCAACCGATTGATCGCCCAGGAACACCAGCTTGTACTTCGCCAGCGGTGACGCCGCCGTCGCCATTTTGCTATTTTCTATAATTTAACCCCGAAAAATAAAAACAAAATTTATATATATATACATACACACGCGTAGATATATATATATATATATATTCTCGTTTTCAGATCTGAATCTCTCCCCTCCTAATAATGTTTACGTTTATTATGCAGAGAGAGAAAGAGAGGAATGAAAGCGAAGAGATCTTTCCACCTTCAGTCCGCCTCTTTATATATGGTTCGAGCTGGTTTTGGAGTTGGGATATAACCGCCAACCAAGTTTCTTTCCTTCTTTTCTTTTTTTTTTTTTTTTTCCATTTCATTTTTTTACTGTGACGTGACCACAGCGTGTAAAACGGTGCTTTTACGTTGAATTAGACAACAGGAATTCGAAAAATAAAAATAAAAATAAAAAACCAAAATTAACACAAAGTAGCCTCAATTCTAATTAATAAATCTTTTTTTTGGGTATAAAATTGGATAATAATAATAATAATAATAATTTAATTTTTATTTTGTTTATATTTACAGTGTTCAACTAATAAAACTCATGGGAGCAGCACTTCAGAAATCAAAATCCCATTTACCCAACAAGGCCCAAAACATAATTTTAGGCAACTAACATCCAAAAACTATTGCGGGAATGCTTCAGCGCAGCAGCGAAGGAGAGTTAATAACGAGTAAAGTAGGATCCGACAGCCCAACTACTCGTGCAGAATGCAGATTATAAAGGTTGCAGGAACCGAAATTCGAGTTGTTTGTCTTACAGGATTTCCGTTTGGTCCGTCTTCTCACTGCTAATCCCGTTCGTGGCATACTATCGTAATCAAGCTCAATAATCAATTTGCAACCTGTGGCGTTCGATATTTTTAGCTCGTCACCTGGTATCAAGGATATTTAACTACTCGTGCTCACCAAACAATTACATCCGTTCTAGCCACAAACTCACTCGTCTGCATTTGTTAATAACAGCCTCCGCTTCATGGACTTCTGATTGAAAAGTTGTCACCGATTTACTTGTCTACAGCTTGAGTTCTAGTCTCCATGAAGTCATTTCTGGCAGCTCCGTGACAGAGCCCAGTAAGTGATTCTGGCAGTATTCAATGAAGTTTATGAGCAGCGCATGATAGTCCCCACTAAATCATTGTAATAGCCAATAGCTTTGAAAAGAAAGAACGGTCCTGGAACAACAATAAGCCAACCGGGATTCAATATAGCCTGTAAGCCAGCATTAGTGCTGGCAACCAAGTACTAGTTTGTCACTAGACAGCCAAGGCAAGAGTCCAGAGGACGTTAAAACTGATGTTAGAATATCATGGCCTATTTGCCTTTCACATGACCATTTCTATTGTTGAGCACTGGTTTTTCTTTTTAATGTTTCCCATGTTTTGCTCCCACTAATGGGATCATGCAGGTCTGTCACTTGCCAAATTCCACGCGACCTATCGATTCAAGCGCAAGATGTCACTTTTATTGTCCAAAATGTAATCTTCAAGCAAGAGAAAAATATAACTTAAGAACGCACAATTCCCGATCTCTCTCTCTCTGTCTCTTACACAAAAACACATGTGCATGCACACACGCACGCAGAGGTGCACACACACATGCGTGCACACATACAAATGCAATCACTTGCAAATACAAAGACAGTAAACTACACCACAACCAAAAATACATACATGAACACACTGAACATGACCACAACCAAAATAATTAAACTCCATGTGTTGCTGCAATTACTGATTCAACAGAAATTGCCATGTCAAATCCCACATACAAAAAGAGGTATCTCGCTCAATGCAAGGCATGCATACCAATATCCCACAAGAAAGCTTTGCAATCAGTTTTTTTACACTGTTTTTGGTATCTTATCTTCCTAATTCAACCAGACTAGTGGGATCAGGATCAGCATCACAGATTCCCTCCCTTTATTCTGCTCTATTTTGAGCCAGTCCTATGCATACACAAATATTCAACAATCGCTAGTATTAGTGTTTCCTGAAACAGTATCCCTCAGTATCAAAATGTGGCTACATTGTCCATCTGGAATTCCATCTTTCAATGTCGAATTTTAAGTATTAACTAAAGCTCGAAATTTCCCGAGTGGATAAGAAACATTTGAACTAGTTCTAAAGTTTTGTTAGTCTTCCTTTGGACTTAAATCCCACCAACATAGCTAAACTTAGATGTGCTTCAGAGAATAAAGAAACTGTGGATGAAGAAGGATGGTGGTTTGAAGCCATAGATACACTTCACATTGATCATTTCACAAGGATTATAACTGCAATAAAGGAAAAGGGAGCAAAAGCAGAGATCAAAGGGAATTGTATGATGCACTATGCAGCAAGATGGCTGCCAGTAATGGAAGTGGAATTAGAAGGCCCGAAAGCATATGGGCTTGGAAAGAATGAGTTGCAGTTTAGTATCTTAAATGGGAGGATGGAAGATGAAGGCACTGGGAACAGCCAGGAGTAAAAGAACATTATAGATACCCTAGTAAGCTTACTTCCTCCTCAACGGGAAGCTCACACATGTAAGTTCTGGTTGAAGATGTTGAAGAATAGCTGCAGTTTATTCTGCATCACCAGCTTACCAGCTTTAATTTTGGAGCTTGAGAGAAGAGCGGGGCAACATTGGAGGATGCCAATGTTGATTCCCAATTATGAAAATGAGGATCAAAGTAAAACAACAAAGTGAGCATTCATCACACCCATTGTCCTTAATATTACTGAACTTTGGGGGCAACATCAAACATGAATGCAGTGCAGCACAAGTATTGTTTTAAATCTTAGAATCCTAACCAATTCCATTGATGCATGACACAGGACACATGAACAATGCACAACATAGATGTGCAGAGAACCATAGAATATTTCCACGCACATGAACAAGAGCATAAACAACTGCAACCATTGACAGGAAAATCAAGTGTTGGCATGCTTTTGGACAATTAACTTGCTAAGGTTGCAAGTGACCATCATAAACTTACAAGATAGAAAGCCAATACTCTCTGTGCTTACTTGTCAAAATCCAAAAATGCCAATACAAATTACAACAATCGTTAGGAACCATGGATCGAGTAAGGATGATGATAAGCTATTCATAAAAAGTTCGCAGTATTTATCTAATGAATTATTATGCCATGAGCATATTTCACACAAGCTTCCCAATTCCGACAGTCTTAGTAAGAGTATATCCATTATTATAAGTTTGAACACCATAAGAACTTTTTCAAAAAAAAAGAAAAAAAATCAAATGGAAAGGAAAAAGGAAGAAAAGATTGAAACAGCTAAGCACACACCACCACCACGTATAGCTTTATCTGATGTTTTGATCATGAGTAATTAAAAAGTCGATCTATAATCCTGCTCATACAATGAAAGCTTAACAGTAACAAACAAGTTTGAGTACCCAATTTCAATGATGTTGAGGCAGTGTAATCATATGGAGCAACACATTAATATGTTCCAAACATCTGCTAAAACGATTTAACTTAGAAAGATTTCAAGGAGGCACAAAGAGAAACTGCAGAAAAGTGATAAAACGACAAGTACAAAATCTTTATTATAACCCGTAGTAACATGACTGGTCCAAACAAAGTCCTTTTTCCTTTTCTTCTAACAATGTCTAACACAAAATCAATATGAAATACCAATTTTCTAAATTTCCCATCCATCACCAAAAAAAACAAAAAAAAAAAGATTATCGCCACATTACCTACCAGTCCTCATGCTACTCCAGGGGAACTTGACCTTATCCGCAGCCACAGCACCTTGAAATCCACGTCGGCGGCTTCCTCCGTCAGCGGCGGCAATCCTCTCCTCCTTCTTTCCATCAAGCCAGTGCCTCTTGACGTTGCCGTCATCTACAAAGCTGGACCGCTTCTGCTTGTTCATGCGCTCCTTCTCCTCCTCGATGACCTTGAGGGGGAAGAGGTCGGGAGATATGGAGAGCGGAGCCCTGAGTGTGACGTAGGCCTTCTTGTAGTCAGGCTTTGCGATAAGCAAGCCGCCGCGCTTCTTCTTCTTGCCTTCCATGTTGAGGGTACGGACCTTGTCCACCTCGAATCCGTAGAGCGACTCGAGGACGCGCTTGATCTCGATCTTCGAGGCCGAAGGTATTGTTTTCAAGGCGATCTCTTGGATGTTCGTGAAGGTTGTCGGCGTTAGAAGCTTGATTGGGAGGTTCGCGAACTGTACCACTCTTCTTCCCAGTCTGCTCCCCATTTCTTTTCTTTCCCTCTTTTTCTCCCCTCCTTTTCTCGCTCTTCTCAGTTTGCAGTTGCAGTGGAGTTGGGGACGACAGGCTTTCTTTATAGTCTAGGGCCTTTTTTCTTTCTTTTCTTTTTTTTTTTTTTAACCCGATTTGGGCTATATTTCTGCGAGGCTCGTTAAACAAGGATTTGATCCTCACTACTGTAGCATCAAATACCCAAAAAATAAAAAATAAAACAAATAATTTGCATAGTAATTCCATTAATCGAGATAGAATTAAGAAATAAAATCAAATGTTTTTTTTAGTTATTTTAACAAGAAAAAAATATTAAAAAATAAATAACCAATTATTTTATAAACATAAATTTATATTTTCATTGCTTTATATTTACATATCATATTAATTAATATTTATTTTACATATTATATTCAGTTCATATTTATTTCGTCTGGTTCAATCCAATTGTCGAAAATATCTTGTTTGAAACCTTTGATACCTTTGATAATTCTATCTGATGAACCCATAACCATATGATAGATTGGCATAATTGAAACCACTCTTTCAATTTGGTCTGTGTCTAGCAAGATCGAGAGTTTATGCAAATGGCCCTCAATTCAATAGTTTTACTTGCCACCAACAAAATTGGTACTGGCGAGTCAGAACTTCAAAGACGATTTGTCTACGTGGGTATTCTCAATTGAACATGCCTAATATCCCGCATTCCCCCACATTTTGAATCATCAAATGTACCAAAAATACAAAAAAAAAAAAAAAAAAAAAAACAGAGAGAGAGAGAGAGAGGGAGTTACTAGAAAAATTGTAGATTAATCAGATATAAAACCTGTATCTTTCTTCCCCAGCTTTCAATTTCAAGAACAAAAAGCTCGAACTAAATAGTCACCATAAGGGTCAATAAATTTTGTGAGACTACGTCTGGTTTTCCCTGCTCTAATCTCACACATATAGGAGTACAATTTCTTCTTTTTATTATTATATTTTATTTTTTTAAAAGCACCCATGTTACTGTCCCCCACTAAAACTTGGGACACTAAAACCACATGAAATCCCTGCAAGTCTACTCGCTTCTGCTGGAGGCTGCAGTCTATGATTCCTTCTTTTTAACTCGATATGGATACTTCTGGTATATTGAAATACTGCTGACAACAAACGGTAGAGCCACCAGACAATACAATGAAGGTGGTTTCCCCTCAAAAATGAATTGCAGCAGGGCTGTTACAAGGAGTGCAGAAACAATGACGAACCCCTGCATCAATTAAGAAAATTTCATTGTAGTACAAGCCTTTCCAATAATTCCCCCAAAAAAGAGACAGATTCAGGTCAAAAATAAATAAATAAGAGGGAGAACTCCAAGTCAATACCCAAAAGTTCATTGAGGATATTTGACCAGTTCCATTGTAAAATATCTACTTTTAGAGCGTCAGATTTACCTTTCTGACACCACCTGCATGGCTTGTAACTAGACCAACAAGAATTCCTCCAAGCGCATTGGCTATAACGGGGATCTGAAACATCAGAAACAAATTCTTCAGACTTGAGTCATACATGACAAATTTGATAACATGCACAACCTTCAAAGGTGAGGAAAATATTGGGAGGTATAGACATTTAAACTACCAGCTAGTCATACCGAAGATCATCTGCACCAATACCTGTCAGTAAGACTAGCTATAAACCAATGACCCCACACCAACACTATTTTGTAAGATACTAGGCCATTCTCCAATTTCTTCACACCTGATCAATTAAGTCACAAATTCCTTATATATCGTCCTTCCATATGCATGACACCTCTGCCCCACCATAGGAAGTCCCATTAAGTCATCATGGAATTAATTTCAGCATTTGCTATTTTGTGCATGCAGAAGAAGCATCCACATATATCAAAAGGACAGTTCAGTGCATAGCCATCTTGCAGCAAGCTCAGGGCATGCCACTAAAAGCAGGGCAAGGTGACATCTCCTCTTTAGTTATAAATACTTCATGAAGATGGCACCAAAAGAGCTCAATCATCAAGCAATACATTGTGTCCACTAGAGGGTATGATATTGTCGATCCTATCTACATTTAACTTCAGTCCTCCAAACCTAAGAAATTATTATAGAGATTCTCTACTCAGCAAGACTACTTAAATTGAGAAGCACTTTTAGAAGAAAAACAGACACTTGGAAATAGTTAATTTATAGTGGCATCATAGAAATTTTTTATTTCCACAATTTTCACTGCAATAATTAACAGTTTTACTAAGAGCAGATGCCTTTGTAGTAAAAATAGATTATTTAGTATTGCTAAAACAGTTACCATGGTCAGTGGAGTCCAACCATAAAAGAAACCCTGAGATCTGATAGCCTCTCCATCCGGAGATCTGGTGATACTTGTCAACAAGCACAGACTCCCAACAATAGACATTTCCACAGTCATCAAATATGACGAGTGCCTCTTAACCTGTAGTGACAGGAAACAATCACAGATGGAGAGGGAATTCACAAGGCTACAAGAAAATGAGAAGAAAAAAACAGGAAGACAGATTTAATAAACCTGAGAAGCCCATTGGCACAAAGCTGAAGCCAGACCAGAGAGAACAGAGGCAACAAGGACAGGAACAATCCCATAAAACAAAATTTGATCAGGGTCACTGCTTGTAGATCCTTTTCTAGAGCCTTCACCAACACTTAAAAGAACAGCTGCCATAATCAACAGGAGCAAAGCCCCAATTTGTTGAATTGATTGCTTCTGCCTATATGTTGCAGCAAAAAATTAGAAAAGAGGAGCTCCCAATGGCTCAGACTCAGAGATCTTAAAAATTGCCATAATAAGTTTACTTAAATAAATGCATGTACTTTCCTATAATCTTCCTACCATGGGTTGTGTGTGCACGTGCACGTGTGTGAGAGAAAGAGTGAGATATCCACAAACCTACAAGTCAAAGAACATGAACAAAAAAGAGTTTCTAGTTGTATAAGATTGAAATATAGGATATTGAGTTTTGTCTTTAGTGCTGAGTTCATTCATAATAGATGAATAATTCACAAACACAGTATCCTAAACACATACCTCAATATTATGTACGTGAACAAAGCAGTGAAAAATATTTTTGTCTGGTTTAGTATTGAAAATGTTAGAGAATCTAGATTCTTGTAAGACATCTGAAGCAAGCTGTTTTGCAGTGCATAAATAGCTGCAGGAAGTCCTGATGCAGTCAATGAACCAACTAATGACCATTTGCGGAACACTCTCTTCAGGCTACCTTCTTTTGCCATGATTAGGATGGCACATATTACCTAAGGAGCAAAAGCATCACAAAACAATCATTAGGTAAAATGCATGAGTTTGTTCCAAAGCAAAAGGCAGTTGTATAAAAGAAATATCAAAAAGGAAAGAATGAAAGGGAGTGCAAGAAAATCAATCAATATGGCACACAAATTACCTTGGCTATCTCGCACATCAAGACAAATGTAGTAACAATAACTTCTCGCCTGTATTAAATGAATAAAAAAAAATAGAATAAGTCAATAATACACATTACATAAAACAGGATTCCAGCCATTCATTGTTGAAATATAAAGGAGTAATGACCAGTGTAATAACTGAATCTACAAAGTGTCTACAAAACTTGTTTGTGAATGAAAGGTGAGAAAAGGCCCAAAGATATAAGGAGATTGTGAGTATGGTTACTACTGCTGACCAATAGACACTCCCAACAAATAAAAGGCAGCTGATGAGGTTGTCGTCACAAAAGTGATTATAGATTAACTATCCCTGAATTTGAAAACATTCCATTACCCATATTACTCAACAGAGAAATGGAAAAAAATATCTCCCACTTCACTCTTGCATCTTTAAGGCCAAGTCACAAACACCTGCCTCACTTGCCAGACCCAGAAACACCTTTGTCTAAACTTACCCAAAACCTTAGGGCCATCTTGTGACCAACCCAAACGGTAACCAAAATGCAAATACTCAATTGATTGCCACCATAAGTTCATTCAGTATCGAAGCCAGAGTCCAAAACCAACACTATTATCAGCAGTCTTGTGTTTATTTTGTCACATCCACAATCAATTGGTAACAATAAGGAATATATTTGATACTATCAAACTGCTCTCCTGGCAACCAAACAGACAGACGGAAGGAAAGGTTCATTTTACAAAAATATAATCGCTCGCCTTCAATATTTTCCAAATCGTTCGAAATAAAATAAAATGACCAAAATAAAAAAAATAAAAAAATAAAAATGCAAGATCAAAAATCCATTAAAACCTCCAATTAACAAACAACCAAAAAAAATCTACCTGCGAATTCGTATGAAAAATGAGAAGAATTTCGGAAGCAAATCAAGCAGAGATCAGTTTATAAGGAGGTTAATGACCGAGGAAAAAAAAAAAGGAGGGCAAGAGGAACCTGGTGAAGCGTTTGGAGATGAGCGGCTGAGCTCCGTACTGAAAGACTGAGGAGAAAAGAGTAGACCCAAACCGTGACCTCATTCCGTCCGAGCCGAGGCTGCCGGACCTCCAGGCTTGGTCGCCAGCATTATTGGCAAACTCGACGAAAGACGTTGCTCTTTTTTTTCAGTCCTTTGTTTATTTATGTTGCGCAATTTCGCTTTGGTTTTCTACTCTCTGCTTTTTCTCTTCTCAGGTTGCTTGCTTCGGTTTACGCATCCGCCAAGCAAAGTAAGGAGCTAGCTTTTTCATGGGCAGAGCCCAAAAATGAAATTCCTCTAGATTCCTTCGCTTTTTCCGTTTGGTGCACCGCACAAACAAGATGATTTTTCTAGTAAGACGGCGTCGTAGCGAGGAATAAACAGCGATATGTCAGTAAGGCTAAATGTGGATTCCTAATACAGCTATAAATAAATTATGGATTAGGATAACTAAAATTCCAACATGGTAGCGAGTAGATCTTCTGTACCACCCCCCCCCACTCCAACCAAATCGAAATATCACGACCTTCTGCAACAGCTGGCAAGTGCAGCTCTTAATTTCCTGAGTTATTAAATTGAATTGAGGCAATGTTTTCAAATATACGAGGGTTTCTTCCATGGAAACTCAAGCATTCTTTTGTAAGTCTATCAGAATACAAAAGAAACTATCATATACACAAAAAATATTAATAGTTCTAGCAATTTTTTAACTCTTGAAATCACAGTCAAGTCGTTTAGTGTAGTTCATTGAAAAATACAAATTCAATTCAAAAAATTTTTCAACGATTTGGCAATTTCAGTGTAGTTTTAATTGACTTGATCAGATTGAAACCGAATCATTCCACTCGCACACCTGATTAGAATCACGACCTTGATTGATGTTGGAGAAACACATAATGAATCAACTCTTACCTCAGCATTAAATGAATCATTTAAAAATACATTATAATCAATTTATTTTAGAAAAATTACGAGTAATTGAATGAGATTAACTTATTTTAGTAATTTTTAAATATATATTTTTACTTTAATTAACTTTTTTAAAAAATTCATTAATACACTGTACATATTACTAATTAGTCAAATTTGTTTCCTAGGAAATATATTATGTAATTTACAGCCCAATAGATTTGTTAATGGATCGGAAAATTAATCACTTTAAAAGCTTTAATCTATACGAAAAAGAAAAGAAAAGAAAAAAACTTATTTAGAAGAACGTATACGTTGTTAAAAACTAAGATTCAACTAAAGTAAGGTGCACCAAAACGGCATCGTTTAGTTCTTAAAAATCTACCTCTCATTTTTTGGTCTGCCGCCAATCCGACCCGTTAAGGCCTTCCAAATTTTCTACTGCACTCGTCGCTGCTTCGTTTTTCTTTGCGCTTTTTAATGGGTTGAATGCATGTTTTGGTTGCCGTGTGGCTCTGATTTTTTCAAATTTCCTTTCCTCTCGTGGCCGCCCTTGATTTTTCCTGCTCGCTCGCCCGCGCTGATCCCGAGTAAAATTTTCTCAACCCTTGCATTTATCATGGGTGTGCAATCTGACTGATTCTTGAATAGCTGGAAACTCAATTTCGAGCTCGATGTTGAGCATATTGGGACTTTGTTTTTGAAGCTGTACCCGTTTGTTATTTCCTGGTTCGCCTTCATTAGGAGCTTGAAATTTTCGGTTTCAATATTGATTTTGGGTTACTTGATCTCTTATTTGCCTGCCTCTCTCTCTCTTCTAAGTTTCATCTTTGATTTTCTTCTATTTTCTCATTAATTCGCCCAGATATGGTGGTAAGACCTGTTTTGAAAGCTTGGTTTAATGTCTGTGGTTCTTGAGTGTCGTCCTTGAAGCTTTTTTTTTTTTTAATGCTGCGATTCTGGAATTTTCGGGTGTGGGGTTTATAATTCAAAGTTTTGTGTTCCAACTCTCTTTGATGAGGTCTTTGATCTTGCGGTTTCTGATTTTTGGATTTTTTTTCCCATTTCAGTTATATTGGTCATGGTTTGATGGCAATGATGCCAATTCTGATGACGAGGAGCTCTTGATTGTGGTCTTTTTTTCTTCATTTGTAATTTTGGGCGGGTTCATTGTCCTGCGATGAAAAAGGTAACATCAATTCTTTTATATGTTTCAATTTTCTGTAGTTTCTTTCACTTTAACCTCATTTTTTCATATTTCCTTGAGTCTGTTTTTATAAGGTGAAAAAATAAACATGGCCAAAAGGTACGCAAGGTTAACATTTTTTGATCAACTTTATATCTTCATGCATTGCAGGGATGGATCAGAACATGGTCTTTCTTTTGCTTTTCGCTTCACTGATGCCGCTATATCCATTCCTAGTCAGGGTATACTGGCTTTGTCCATTCACTGCACTAGTAACATTTACATGTTACCTTTTCTTTGAGAAAAAGAGTTGACGTGGCTTTCTTTTTTGACTTGTTTGATGTCTTTTAGATTAATGGTTGATATATAATAATGACTACTGGCTGCCTTTTCTCTGTAAGAGTATTTATCTGATCAAATGTATTAATTTGTTTTTCAATTTATATATTGATGAATTGGACCAGTTACTTCTATCTTCCTCTGTGTCGAGGGAATTCTCTTCCTTTTTCTTGTATAATTGTCATGTTAATATGCTTCCCAGCAAAAATGCGCAGTATGTAGTGCTGAGTGAGGCCACTTTAAAAATTAGGAACATCTTTGGATTGGGACAGAGCCAATAATGAGTGATGACCAATTTACTGAAAATCACAACTGGATCAGATGATAGAACCTTGTCACTTTTAGGAACCCCAACAAATTGCATTGGGCATCCTTAGTTATATGTGAAGTAGATAAACAAGGCTTCTCCAATCTGACATTGAATACATGCTAAAGACACCCTACGAAGGCTCTAGAAGCAAAGTCCAAAGTCAAGCAAGGCAGATTAAGGGAGAAAATTTTTGAATAGGGAGAAAGTTTATTGGTGAAATGAATGTCTTCTTCTCCTATCATGTGATGGTCAAATTTGATTTGTTGATTTTACAATCAGAGTTTAGCCTTTGTTAGAGTGTGTGCATGTCTCTGTGTATGTGCTTGTGTCTTAGGGCTTCAGTCCAAAAAAGGAGGGAAATATTTCTGAACTTCTGGTTAGGGCAGAATTGTGGATTTTTGGTGTGGTAGTAGATCAATGTGGCTGACACCAGGGAATTGGGAATTGTGCCTAAGTTGAGTTGAACATGGGTTGTTTTTCATTTAGATGCCAGTTGCACATTGTATTGAATATTCACAATGTAGGTGTTGATCTCATTTGTCAAGGATGGACTAGGAGGGGCCCCAATGTGTTACAAGAAGGCTATGGTTCTTCTGCTATCTTTCCTGAGCAAGGCATACAACTAGCAGCATCTGTATATCGGTCTGTTCTTCAGGTATGGCTGCCACAGGTCTCTGTTGCAAACTCGAAATATATCAGGATTTTCTTGGTTGATTGCCTAAAGGTATTTTTTTCTGCAGTTCACACTTAAGGTTGCTTCAATGCTGCTGAAAAAATACTCTCAGCTTGGGTAAGCTTGGAAACTTTTTGCTTCCTCCCGTTCAATGATATTATAAATGTGAGCTTCCTTGTTTGATGACATGATGAACGTAATATATTTTTCCTATTGGGTATTTTCCTCTTCTCAATTCTCACATGAAATGCAGAGTATAGTTTTAGGTGAAAGTTATGGGCCAAGGTAGAGAACTAGGAGGAGATAAAATGCTCTATGTAAAGGGTTGCTTTCTGGTCTTTGCTTATTGTGTTGCGTGTTCAAGTTCCTTTTGTGAGTTGGCAAACATTTATTGAACAGAAGCTGTATCTGTACATGCTTAGTATTGCTCAATTGCTGATGGCTAGTTGAATGGCTTTCAAAAGGATTTTCAGGTCATGAAAAGTGGCACAATTTATAAGGCTGACAATCCTTGCTCCAACAGAGTCTACATCACCATTTTTTCATGTTTTCCTATGTTTTAAGCTGTATTTAGTATTAGCTGATTCTTTGGCGAGTGACAGGAGTAATGTGATGTGGCATCTGTGATGATGTATAAGTCTAATTGTTTGGTGGAGGTTCATTATGTATATCATTTGCTCCCTCTCCCCCCACCCTCCCCAAAAGAAAAACAGAGATAAAAAAAGGAAAAAAACCTTTTATCCTTCTGAATAATTTCAGGCATGTTGATAAAAATTCATATTCTCTACTCAAAAACTGTAGGAATGATGGATTGCTAGCTTTTGTGGAGAACCTTGTGAAGGATCACTTTTTTACCAACCATGTTTGTGGATTATAGGAAGAGTGTTCAGCAAGCTATATCAAGAAAGTGTTATTGCTTTAAGTTTGAATTTCCTCTATTGATTTTTAATAGGCTTTACCTTGTCTTCCTGATGTCTTGCTTGGATATTTTTCTCCTGTGGGTTGGATTCGTTTATATTTTGAGTAAGCATTCATCATTAACAATAGTTTCATCACTATATAGGTGTACAGTACTAAGGGATTATTTTCCCTTATTTAAACCATATAGTTATTATCTTGTTACTTTTATATGACTTGAAAGTGATATGTCAAGAAACCTTCTCACCCAAAATGCTTAAGCTGTTAGGTGAGGCCCCAGATTGGATCATATAATAAACTCCAACATAATAAAATGACTTAATTACTAAGCACTTTATTGATAGTCTAAAATAGAGCATAATGGATTAAAGATGTGGACACTGACGGTTTTGTGAGTCAACAGCACATTGGTTAAGCCATTCCAATAGATACAGGGAGAGACTTGTAGAGAGATGAAAAATGAAATGCATTTACTATCATGCCATTTAGTCTGTGTGATCTTGATGGATTTAAATGTCTCCAGGTTCTTGGTTGGGCTCAAGCAATGCCTAAATTTTCTGGAGATCTTGTCAAGTATGTGCAAACTTTCCTTGAGCGAACATATGAGAGATGCCGGACATCATATACAGAGGCAAGGATGTCTCCTTTTCTAATTACCAGCATAATTGCTACTGTTTGTTTCCTTCGATTAAGTAGTTATAATAAATTGGTCTTTGTTGGATAAGTTTTGATAATTTATAAAAAATTCCTTTTTGGGTGTAAAATCGATCTGGCAGTATATATTTCTCTTGAAGTTGCAGCTTCTAGGTATCTAGCACATGTTCACTATTGCTTGTGTTTCTTGTTACATACATCTGGTTAGATTGCCAGTATGTGAAGTAAACAAGCTAAACTTCAAGAATAAACTTCAAGAACAAGTAACTCTAAGGATCATTGAGAGTTTCCAAGTTATGGAATAGTTGCTACTAGATAAATCTTATTTGTCTCTTCACTTGGTCAAGTCGGTAACTGCTGCTTTTCAATTTGGCATTTTTAACATGTTCAGCATTGTTCAATATTAAGCAAAAATTGATGGTTTAAAATTGAAGAAAATCCCTGGCTGGGCCATTAATTTTGCTGAAATTATACCCAGAAGGATATGGTTCTTGACTGTGCTTGATATACCTAGTTGGCCTTGTGTGACTATGCCAAATGTTGTTAAATTATGTTTCATGCACCTGCTAGTGCTTTGTATTTCAGTTTTTGGATTTTTAGAAGTGGGAAGTAACAGAAGAAAAAAGGTGTTTTATTTTATTCAAGATCATTCTTTTTATATACAAAGTTTGGCTTAACTTCAAATTTCAAATTTGAATTTAAATTTCTACAGAAAGGACAACAGAAAATTCAAATTTGAAATACAAAAGTTTTAATTCAAAATTTGTACTAAAACCTAGTAAAGTAGACTAGCATAGGCTTGTAGACTCTTCCAGCACTCATATTAACTGACTTAACTAACTAATTTTTTAAATATGGAGGGAAGCTAACAACCAAAAATAATAGCAGCTGTAATACTGGGAAACAAACCAGCTTCACCAATACTTATCTTCATCACCAAACACTCAGTTTGTCCATTCAATCTGTATCATGCATTACCCATATTTCTTAGTTATTTTCCAGGCAGTTCTTGAGAAGCAGAGTTACATGCTGATTGGGAGGCATGATGTTGAGAAATTGATGCGGCTTGATCCAGCAAGTGCATGTTTACCTTGTCCACTTGGTCAGTCAAAGATGGTATACAACCACATAGATGCTGAATCTGTTGAGATTCAAACAGAACTGAGTCAATTATTCTTGAATTTGCGTCCCATAAAGCAGGTAAATCTGTGCTGGCATGTTGATCATCATTATATTGATCTGTGCTGTATTTTGAGTCCCAGAATATCCATTGATATTCTGCCCCATTTTTGCTTGTGTCTTGTTTGTAGGAAAATCTAATTCGTGATGATAACAAACTTATATTGCTGGCATCCCTTAGTGATTCATTGGAGTTTGTTGCAGACTCTATTGAAAGGCAAGTTCATTCATTTGCTTCATGCATTTATGCAGTTGTCATCTTTTCTTTAGTCTCACTAGGCTGAAAATGAAAATTTATGGACAAATGGAGGAGTTTTGCCTGTGTGATCTAAAAGCTTGAACTTTCTCAAATATGTCTCACTAATTGCCTATGAGGTTAGATCAAGCCCTTCATCGCAGTAGGTGATTCAAGGTGATCTTGGTTAATCTCTTTTTAGGGCATTATCAATTGATTAAATATGTTTCTAAACCCTCTAAGCTGTCGTGCTATTATTGGTGGTTTTCTATAGGGTTCAAATAGTAGGTGAGTGGTGCTCTTTCTATTGTGGAACAGACCTTTCTACTTAAACTTTTTCACTGAACCTTTGCTCATTAGGATGTGTTTGCCTAATGCAGTCCTTTTACAAAACCTGGGGCCTATTGGTGGTTACAGACCTCAAACAGCAGTTGTCTGCCTTGTAGGCGAGGAGAAGAAAAGGGTGAGAGGACAGGGAAGATGGTTTATGCCACCTCCAAATACTTTCTTTCTATCATGGTCTACTAGGAGCCTATAATGTCACTATGCCCAAAAACAAGACTTGCTATTTGATCATATTAGTTTATCACATGAATGTTCACTAGAATGTTATTATACTGCCCATAGATCTGAAAATGCTATCACCTTACCCAAGATCCCATTTGTAATACCTTGTTCATGAATATTAAGCCTTTATATTGTACTCATTGCCAAAAATTATACCATGGGCAATCATGTGAGACTTTTGTCTCAGGCCATGTTTGTAGTAACTTTTTACATTGAAAGTTCTAGTATATCTGTTCATGTCAATGTTTAGACATCTACTTTCACTTCACCATTTTCCCAATTAAATATGAACTACACTGCATGCATATTTGCTTCACTTCTTATTTGTGCATATTTCTTTTCAATTCCCCCGTGCATTGCCTACTGTGCTTATGGTCAGGTGGAAAGCTTCTTCACTCTGTCGATTCCTGATTTCATATTTTTTGTTTAATCCAAGTAGCATTTGATTGAACAATTAGTGTGTGCATTTTGATGCATATATTCATGGTCTTGATAAATACGTGGCTGAACCAATTGGTCACAACATGCCCATTAGTACGTGGTTGAGAGATGATTGACAATTTATATTCTTTTTGGCTTCACACGTCCATAAGTATCTACGATAGCTTATAGGTCAATTAGTCATTTTATTATTTAATAGCAATAAACAATAATAATTTAATATATATATGTGTTTGTGTGTGTGTGTTATTTTTCAATTTATCAACAACAAACATTATGTTGATCGGTAACAAGCAAACCAAATAGGTCCATGCCCAAGTAAAAGGGTCAGCCTATGACCAAGGCAAGTTGTTTCAATTGACATGCAGCTGGCAAAGCTGAAACGGACTGCCAATTTTGATTTCTAAAATTGTGAAACACATTTGCAAACTATAAGCACCCCTAATGGTGATTGCTGAAGTGGAACATACCGTCTGCTTCAAGACCCATCTTGTTTTGGTTTCACCGTGTTCCTGAATTGATGCTTAAACGGTTAGGCCTCAGAAGCCAATAGGCAACTCATCACCTTTAATTTGGCTTATTCCCAATGAACCTAGATATGATTCTCCCAATTCCATCAATCTCAAGTTCACATATGCAGATACCATGTACTCAGCATGCTGGAAATTACAAACTCTTTTGAAGTGCAAAATTTACACCTTAGAAGCTGTAACAACGTTTAGTTACGTCTTGTACGTATATAAACGAGATCAACATGTCGTCCATCAAAGTTCTCGGGTCTAGAACTCAAAGCGGTCTTCAAGTAGCCTTTCTCCACTTCAGTGATTTATTGCACTCACTTTAAGAGTGTCCTAGTACACAAGACTCACATAGTGTGAGATCAGAGGAGGGGTAATATACAGCCTCATTGCCCACCATTTGCCCCAAAAAAAATAGTAGACAAGTCAGTTTGATCTAAAAAATATTGCTTATATCCAAAACTTGCTGCTAATTATATATAAGTACTGCTTCTGTATATATACATGATCAGCCATTTTATGTACAAGGACAGATGGTAAATGCAACGTGGCATTTCCCATACACAAAATCTCCATCTTGTTTTATGGTGTCAGTACCCTGCATCATGAGTATGTGACAGTCACATGTACCAGCACAGGGAACTCAAACCACCAGATCATTGCAGCTAACACTGAGCCTGCCTCGCTCTTGAACATCTACCACCTGCAGATCCCAGGCGCTTCTGTTCTGCTTAAAGCTAGTATTTCCTCATACTTGGAACCATTTACAAAGCCCCACAACTGTGATTCCAAAAAGATGAACAAATTGGAATCATTATTGCTAATCAGATTTTTTCACCAACTAGTGAAGCATGCCAACCCCAAGAGAGGCTGTGAACTGTATGGGAAACTTTGCTCGTGTGTGCTAGCAAGGGGGAAGTTGCTTTATGCATACCTCAACCTCTTTAACTTCAAAATCCTCAGAATGTGCAAGACATGGGTTCCCATAGGTTTCAGAGACTGAACTTGATCCACTCAATCTTTTGCATAGAAGTTAAAAAATAAAAAATCTTATTAGTTGCCAGCATGATGTCACCTTCATTCTATTTGATTCTTCGAAGTGGACATATATCTAGCATCACATAGTAATCATACTTCAGACAAATGAATAAAAAGGAAGACACAGGGACTCACAGGTCAGCATCCAAGTAGAGTGCAAAGTGGCCACCCCCACCTAATGCTATGAAATCAGTAGAGCATAGAGTGAAATAGCGATTTGCACCTGCTTCAATACTGCCATTAGTAAACAGAATATATCTAACATGTTTACATCTTCAGCTAGTAAGTACCCCAGCACCCTTTCAGGAAAATACTCTTTTTTCTCCATGAGAGGTGTGCGTGCTTACCTACCACAAGATAGGTTATTTTAATTTTCACCTAGTATGTGTTAATTCAGATATTTGTACAGGTTTTATGTAGTAATGCCTTTCTCAGCATCACACCATTTTGAACAACTTTGTAACCGCAAATTGTGTGAAATTTTACTGGACTTTCAGATGGAATGAAATTCGTTCATGCTATTTTCAACATTCTGGAATTCAAGCATTTGTAGCTTTCAATAGAATAACAAACAAGTTGATATTATAATGTGCCATAAAATATTCTGATATTGAACAAGATCTGCCAGCATATGGTTAAAGCACCATAATGTGCTTTGAAGACATGCACCACGATTCATCTAAATATTTTGCTCACTTGTGCAAAATAAATGTGGTTTGGAGAAAATCAGAGATATAAAACTCATACAACAAGAAATCAATCCTTAATGAACAACTTTCGGCCAATGTGCATGCAGTAAAATTTCCCCTAGTGCCCCATGAGTAGTCAGTTTGATGCACACCTTTTAACATTTGTGGCGAAAAGAATAAATTTGCATTAAGTCACTAAAACCAACAACGGCATCCACAAAGTATGCACACTCATTTTCCAAGTGCACTTAATAAGATCTCACACACCTCATAAATCATGATGTTTTCAAATAGCAAATAAAACTCAACGAGTTGTTGATTAGAGGCAGAAGAAGAGCTACCTGTGGGATGGAATATAACAGGGTGCCCAGGTGTATCTGTGAAAACAAAGGTACTATTTGTTCCCTGATAGAAATCCAATGTCAACAGAATACACCAATGAAACACAAGTTCAAGGAAAATACAAAATATAGCAGCACCTGATATTTTCTTTTATTTGTTGATCTCAGGGGTGCCTCAACTAAGCCACCAAAAACTGCACCCTTTCGGTCTCCAACAACCTGAGTGAAAACTAATGCAGTTAGATGGGCAAGAACAATTTCATTATACATGGGAAACTCACACACACTCCAAACCAAGGACTAAACAGAGGATGTCTTTCTTGGGATTTTGTTCATTCTAGCTACCCAAAAGGCACTCATTATCAAACAAAGGTTTGAAAAGAAAAAAAAAAATTAAAGGATGTTGAACAGAACTCTGAAACTTTAGAGAATTCCACACAACATGGTGGAGACAGTCATTTTCACTTTTCAATATCATACTAAGGCCCATCCACAAATAATGTATAAGCTAAAGATAAAATCAGCCAGGTAGAAAAGAAGGAAGTGCAGCAACATCTACTAATACTGCAGCAACAATTAATTGATTAATTTAGACTAGAGATAAGAAACAGTAGATGGATTAGTCCCTTACATGAAAGTGACTTGATTACAGAAATATGTACAGAGGAAAACCTCTGCAGCCACTGCTTCAAAACACACACACAAAAACAGCATTTGGATAAAAAAAGATGTGGCTTTCAATTAAGCAAATACCATTCAGTAAGCAATTTTTTCAGGTCATCTTGTCTTAGACATAATAATAGCACAGAAAATATTCAAAATTAACAGGGAATTACCAGCAGACTTTGTCCTGGCCAGAGCATGCTTCTTCTATATAAGGTTGAAAGTGATATTCCATGCCTCCATGTACTGTGAAGAAGAACAGAGAAAAAGCGAGTCAAGGAAGGACTGCCGTTTAATATGGTGCAGTGCCAAGGCCCTACAACCAAAATTCAAATCTACAAATAGAAAATTATGTTTCTGCACCTGTAGAGCAACAACCATTTCCTCCCTTGAACAATTGCTGGAAGCGACCTATACAGAAAACTCCTGGCTTGCTCAGAAAGAAGCAATGAAGGTTCAGAAGTGCCCGGTGAAGAAATAGACTCTTTCACATTCTCCATGCATTTCATCTCAAGTCCATCAGCAATAGCAACATTCTTGTCAGCAAGTTTCGTGTCAGAGTCAACCTTCTGCTCTTGCTTCTGATGCCCACCAAGCCTAGCAATTTGGTAAACAGCGCGAAGAGACTGTTTACCCCTAGAAAGTAAACTTTTCTTTGAACCACTTTCTCTCACTGCATTTTCGAAAATCTGCCCATCCGTTTCTGTCTGATCATCCTTCTGCTCATCTGAGTTCTCATTATTCCCAGATTCTGAAGATGACAATAAGGAATAAAGGAATGCAGTGAAGGAAGAAGTATCGGGTCCATCAACTAAATGCTCGGCATTCTCTTCAGCAATTGACTGTAGCTGATTCCTTTTTGACTCACTAACATCTTCCTGTTGATATGGCAAGCACCAAATTACAATTTTTTATTTTTATTTTTTAAAATTGAAAAGATATATCAAGAATTTGAGCTTAAAAATAATTCAGTACAATCAAAGAACAAGAATATTAAAACCCATTAGCGATTTTCACTAGGCAATTTTAATATCTAAGTGAACTGACTTAGATCTTTTCAAATGTACAAACCAAGATGCAATAAGAAGTCAAATTGATGCTCCTATAAATCAAAGAAACGAATTAAAAACACACTATAGCGTGCCAAACTTTCACGAGCAAGAATCTAATGAAAAATTTTGGGAGTTTTGGGAAAGGATAGTTCAGAAAACAAAGAGAAAATTAGATCACCAACAAAGCCAACCAGAAAAAAAGCGGGAGGGGGGGCAAGAAGCCAGCTTTATTGAAAGATCAAAGACCCCAGATTAGGAAACAACAAAAAGAAGCTAATAAATAAACCCTTGCCCCCCCCCCGGCTCGTCAATCAAAGTGGATATTTAACCAATTATTCAAACATCTGCAACTCATTTAATAAGATTGCCCATTTTGAATCTGGATAAAGTATTCAACAAAAAAATAATAATAATAATAAATCAGAGAAACTGCTCGAGACGCCACACAAATAGCGGGATCAGCTAGCTTCATATATGAGATACAAAAATCATACATGTATAGAATGAGTGAGAGAGAGAGAGAGAGAGAGGGAGGGTTACAGGGTGGGGAGGAGGAGGAGGAGGAGGAGGAGGAGGAGAGGGACGGTGATGCTTGGAGGGTTTATCAGAAATGGGGTTGAGGAAGACAGTGGTGAGATCAGACACAAAGTGAACTGCTTTGCTTCTCAATGACTTCTGTTTTCCCATTTCTTCTCTTTCTCTTCTACAGTTACAGTTCTCTACCCTCTTCTCTTCCTCTGCTTCTTCTTCTCCTCCTTTTCTTGTTTCGTTCTTGCTCGTGGATTCTACAGCAGAACAAATTAAAAAAATAAAAATAATATATTTCTCCTTTCATCTTAAGAGGTTCGACTCCATGGCCCAATGGATAAGGCGCTGGTCTACGGAACCAGAGATTCTGGGTTCGATCCCCAGTGGAGTCGGGCGTTGTCAAATTTTAACTTTCATTTTTTGTTTCTAGAAACAAAGTATATATTTTTTCGGTGTAAATAAGCCTGGAACTAAATTTAAGCTGTTTAATACAATTAGATTCGTAAACCCATATAAGTTATATCCGAGAAATTTTCAAATTTTACCAATTCTGAAAAAAGACTTGTTTTCCTTTCTCAATTAAGTTATAAACTAACTTTAGAGGAACAATTAATGCATTCTAATGTTATTAAAAGGACATTTTGCCGACTTTGTTTGTTTGGAATGCTTAAATTTTGTATAATTTTATAAATTGCATTGAATTACACCACTTAAATTGAAATTAATTGAATTATATATATATATATATATATATATATATATATATATATATATATATATATATATATATATATATATATATATATATATAAACATGTTATGATAAATCTACTTTAATAAAATTATCTTAATTAAGTAGATTAGTGATGTTATAACGTTGAAAAAATTTATATTTGTTTAGTTATTACTATCAATATTTATTACTTATTATTAATAATTATTGTTATTCATTAATTACAAATAATTTAACGTTTGTTTAGACATTAAGCATACCTGAAAAGTAAAACAAACATTATCTTTCTTTTTTGCATCGTATTAATTTGCTATCATATAATATTATATCTCTTGCATTGTTATTTATCCTTAGTAAATAGTTTTATTAGATAGACACTTTTTATGTAACAGTAGAAGGCCTTCAAATGTACCCTTTTTTTTTTCAATGAATGTAAAGTGTACTTAATTATTCTACTCACGAAAAGTTTATAACTTGATTTAAACAAAAATTAAGACTAAATTACGAAAATTTGAAAAGATTTAAAATTTCTATTATCATGGTTTCATTGTATGATTAATGTTTTAAGTCTATAATTAATATTTTTATTATGGTACGTATTTGAGCCTGTAGTTAATAGTTTGCACCTATACTTGCCTAAAAATATGATTAAAAATAATTTTTTAGGGGGATCTATTTAATAAAATGAGATTAAATTTGTGTAAATCGAATTCAATTTTTTAGCATAATATTGAACCATTAATTATATGCATCCAATGGTATAATACCTTTGGTATTCTACCATTTATTGGCTTACTCTATCTCTTGAACAAGATGATGTTACACTCTTTTTGTGAAATAAGGTTGGTAGTTTAAAAACTCCTTTTTACTAATATTTTGACTAATTTTTATATTCTCAAACAACAAAATAAATATAATGAATTTTTTTATTGTAAAAAAGTTGAATATAACATATAAAATTGAGTAAAAAATTAATTACAAAAATAATCAAGAATTTAATAGAAATTTTTAATGTTTTTTTTTTTTGAAGGATCCTTGATGTCATAGATTCACACATTTTTAGGGTTTTTGACAATCAAATTGCTTTTGGTTATTTTTGACATTCCATCAAAGACCACAAAGTTTCAATTGCTACAAACGAATCACCACATGACCAAGTACTCATGATTACAATATCATTTGTGGCCCATGAACAAAGCTGACCCTGAATCGATGTATTGAAGCTCCATGGGATAAACCTTCAGCGGGAAATATCAAACTAAGATTGATTGAAGGAGATGGATGATATTAGAAAATAAATGTCTACGACGTCGCATATATTCTCACAAGAGCTCGTTGGCCCCTAGTCCCGCACACACCTTGAAGGATCAAGAAATTCACATCAAAATGAATGCCACGCAAACATGTTACGGCCCCCCCCCCTTATCTCATTAAGCCCATCCATCAACCAACAAAGTAATAATACCCTTTTATCTTTTGTTTTTATTCAAAATAAAAAATATAAATAAATAAATACAATTTTTTTTAATTCCTTTTCCTTTTTATCTTTTTCATTTAGAATTATCTTTTTAAATTAATTTTTTATTATTATTAACAAAGATTTGTATTTTTTAAATTGTTCTAATAATAATAATAATAATAATATTATTATTTTTTACTCTCTACATAAAAAAATTATTACTTAAATTAAGAATTACTTTGCTATGTTACAATATTTTTCTTCGATTCAAGAACTTTTTTAAAAATTAAGTTTTATATTAATATGTAATTTCACTTTTATTATTATTGACTTTTGGGTGTTCTTTTGTAGAAAATAAAATCCAGTGCAGAACATGACAAAACATAATGATATGGTCACCGTGGCTCGCGTGGCCCGTTAGGTGTTTCTCCTCTGTCACGCACTCGCAGGATTCGAAGTTTTTTCAATACCAATTCTCATTTTGTTATTATTATATATATTTTAAAAAAAAATATCCATATTTGGCAATGCATGGAATTGATAAACATTTCCTTTTCTTCCCATAATAAATATTAATTTAATTAATAATTTAATATATCTTATTTTTATATTTTTTAAATCTTTTTATTGTCAACAATATAAAACAAATAAAAATTTAATTAAATTTAATAATAGTTAAATAATAAATTCAAAAAAACAAAATAAATAATGACTTCGTTTTCGGTTCCTAACAGACACTGCGCTAATAAAGTTTTCATCATTACTATAAGAAGGAAGCTAGAGACGCGGAAATAGAGAGAGAGAGAGAGAGAGAGAGTGAGCGAGTGTGTGAAAAGAATGGCCACCCTCAGAGTTCCTGTTCATGTTCCGGCTCCATCTGATGACGCTGAACAACTCCACAAAGCTTTTCAAGGTCTTCATCCCACCACTCACATTCATTTTATTATTATTATTTTCATTTTTTGTTGGGTTTTTAATCATTAATAGATTGTTGGTCCTTGTAGATTCTGGGAGATCAGTGATTCTGTAGTACGTGCTTGATCATCTTTGCTCATTTAGTGTTCAGTGTCCATGTTGTTGTGTAAATTCTTTTTGCAATCACTGTTTACCCTTTTCAGCATTTTTGTTTTTTCACCTTAAAAATCTCTTCTTTTTGTAGATCCATACGCCCATCTTTAAGATTTATTAACAGCAACCTGGCCCTCGTATAACCTTGCCGTTGATGATCTCTCTGTTGCTAGTCGCTACATGAAATATAATTGATGATCTTGATGTTCCTTGTGTTCTTGATCGTAAAGTTAGTTTGATCCGACAAATGGGGGGTGCTTCTGAAAGGTTTTTGTCGTCAGTTCATGGATTTGAATGTCCATTTATTACACATCTAATTTCCCGTGTAATATATGACCTCTTAGCTTTTACTCAGGCGGTGCTGTAATTGACTCTCAGTTTGGCTCTTCCTGTCAAATTTTCTGTTCTGACTTGATTGGATCGTGTTTTTTTCCAGGATGGGGTACAAATGAGGCTTTGATTATCTCTATATTGGCTCATAGGAATGCTGACCAACGCAACACCATTAGACAGGTTTATGGGGAAGCTTATGGGGAAGATCTTCTCAAAGCCCTTGACAAGGAACTTTCCAGTGACTTCGAGGTCCGACAAAAGATGCAGGGTTTTATTATTGTCCACATCATGTGCTAAGCTACTTTACTGCAAATCGAGGCCATTTGATGTTGCATTGTTCCCTTCTCATTTTGGATAGCACTTAGGATGCCTTTCATTGGCATTCTGATGGCTAATATTTGTTTTTTACAAATTTGTTTGCTTCAAGCAGAGAGCTGTATTGCTGTGGATTTTGGATCCTCCTGAACGAGATGCATATTTGGCTAATGAAGCTACAAAGAGGTTCACTTCGAGCAACTGGGTTATCATGGAAATAGCTTGCACAAGGTCCTCATTTGGCCTATTTAGGGCTAGACAAGCATACCATGCTCGTTATAAGAAGTCTCTTGAGGAAGATGTTGCACATCACACAACGGGAAATTTCCGGAAGGTGATTTCTGATGATGTTTATTTTATTCTTTTGGGAAGATTTGGTTCATGTGTGTTAATGGACTGTATTCGTGTTAACTTTCTTTTCAGTCTTGGATATCAAACAAACTGGTCCTTACAAGCCTCTCGGACTTTTGACAGATGTTTCCAACTCTGTGTAGTTCAATTGTCCATCTTTCTTTGTAGAACCAAATGATGGCATTGACATTTTCCTGGATACCAATTTATAATACTTGGATTAGAAATAGTTATTTTTGGGACAATTTTTATTCTAATTTTTCCATTTGTTGCTTCTGAAAGGAAAACAACTCATAATTTTAATCTGTTATGAATGTGTCTCTGCAGCTGTTGGTCCCTCTTGTGACTGCATTCAGGTATGAAGGAGATGAAGTGAACATTACATTGGCAAAATCAGAGGCCAAGATACTTCATGAGAAGATCTCAGAAAAAGCTTTCAGTGATGAGGAGATCATCAGGGTTCTGTCCACAAGGAGCAAGGCACAGATTAATGCTACACTTAATCACTACAATAATACTTATGGGAATGCTATCAACAAGGTAATATCATTTGCAAGAGGATGTAGGCTATTGTTCATGATAATCACTCCCAGAACTGAATTTTAATAGTCAAATATCAAATTTCTGTCTTCGAAAGGCTGTCCATAAAGATAATGAGCAAATATCACTTAATTAACATCTTATTGACATTTAATTTGTTGCCCCAAAGCACACCTAGGTAGTAGATGATATATTGCTATAATCGAAAATAGTGGGTTGGAATCTGTGTACAGGATTTGAAGGCCGACCCCAATGATGAGTTCCTCAAATTACTGAGAGCAACAATCAAGTGCTTGACCACTCCAGAGAAATACTTTGAGAAGCTTCTGCGGCTGGCCATCAACAAGCTGGGGACTGATGAATGGGCCCTTACTAGAGTTGTGACCACTAGAGCAGAGGTGGACATGGAATGCATTAAAGTGGAATACCATCGCCGAAACAGTGTTACCCTGGATCACGCAATTGCAGGAGACACAAGTGGAGATTATGAGAATATGCTTCTTGCCTTAATCGGCCATGAAGGTGCTTGAGGCAGTCTTTTTTAACGTGGAAGAGCTTTTGTGTGGGTGTACAATGTTGCCATGTTACACCTTATGAGCCTTTTATCTTCCTGGTTATCGTTATTCCTGCTTGGGTGTGCCGCTTGTCTTTGTCTGTCCTGGTTTTCTTTCGGTATTTCTGCTGCTTATATAAAAGGCTTTGGAACCAGTCTGACGTCATGAAATAAAAGATAATATGAGCATCCTGCAGTTGTTTTTCAAATTTATCCTTACCTGCAGTTGTTTTCCGTGTGATTGCAATAAGATCACTTTGGACATAAGATCCATTGTGGCATATATCCTATTTAATCTTCACACAATGTAGGGTTTACTAACTCTCTCACCGAAAGGGGTTTCAATTTTCAACGTCGCATACCAAAGCAATTAAAATAAAAATAAAGAAGCTTTGTAAGTAGCATTCAAATTTTTCAGGCAAGGACAAAATCATGAGTTAGCTTTAGCAGCGTTTGACCATAAAGAAGGAACTGTGAGCTTGTGTTTTTTTTTTTTTTTCAAAGTTTACTATTCACCCTATAATGCGGATGCGTTAATTTCATTTTTGGCATTTTCCCATCAAGCAAAGAGTTTGCAACTGAAAATTAAAGACCTTGTGCTACATAGTACATAGTAAATAAGATTGGATCGAAGTCCGTCGATGGTCTAAATTAGCAATCCACACAACTAAGAATTTATCGTAGCCACAGCTGTGACATTCTACTTCAATGCCCAAAGGGCATTTTGCTATTCAAAACATAGCACTCACGAATCCCAATCACGAGGAAATAGCGAGACCGGCATGACTTTCATCATGCGACATCAGGGTTAGATTGATCCCAGTCATACCAATGCAATGCTGCTTTCGCCACCAGGGGGCTTGCGGACACCTCCGAAGTAGTCTCTATCCTTGGACTCAACCTTTCCATCGGCAAAGATGTCACTGCCGCTCATTTCTCTCAGTTTAGCCACACTTAGCGGTTTCTCAGCAGATCCAGGAGGAACATCTCCCTTGAATATATCGTTGCCAGTCAGCTCTTGAAACTTCTGGTCGTGTATTTTCTTTGTCATCTTAACATCTGGCTCTTCACAAAACTGGATATTACTCTGACCTCCAGCTGGCTGTAGAAAACAAAGCATCAAACTTAGTAAATTAGGGAGGAGTGAAGAAATACCATTATCCAATTCCTCTCCATGCATATTATGGAGAATGCTTCTCTAAAGTCACCATCTTCAAAATGGACCTGACCGTGTAAAGGCCTCTTAATGGCATTTTTAGGCTAGCAGGCAATAGGACTTCTTTGAACTGATTAGTGTATTACTCAACTTAATATCATTCTTTGGACATAAATTACAAGAAAATATTGGCATACATAAAAGATCAACTCACATTAGAAACTTTGACAGATGTACGTATATTTCGTGGTGCAGGTTCCCCAATGTCTTTGTTATCTTTTGCTTCCATGGAGCGTGCAGCAGCTAGAGATTGAGGGGTAACTTCAGTGGGAGGGCCAAAGATGTCATGTCCACTAATCTCCTTAAATTTTGCATTCGATATCTGCTTTTTGCTTTTGGTCTCTGACTCACTTTGCAAAGTCCCACTTAGCTCTCGCTGCTTTGCTACTTCAGGGAGAGAGGTGGGCTTCTTGGGAGAGATTTTCTCCTCAGCATTAAATGATATTTGGCTAATTCCATTAACTGCTTGCTAAAAATTCGTTAAGGGAGAACCACTGTCAAGGTTAATCTTTGATGTAGAAGCAATTAAATCATCATATTAAGCTCTAAATTAAATAGATTACCTGATAAATGCGCAACCCAGTTTTGTTGTTGGGAATGGCAACATCAGATTCTGATGCATTATCTTCACCATTGGAACCAAATATGCCACTGCCAGTCATCTCCTTCCATTTATTTCCAGAACATGCCTTCCTGCAAAAGACAGCTAGAATATTTCAGATGGACCATGTAATTGATAGTGTTTTGAAGAACTGGTGCCAACTCCCCCTTGGAATGTCTACTAATGACCAATGAATCGTCCATGCTAAATATTGTCCTTAGAAAAAGATCTATGCGAAGAACAGGCTCGAGAAAAGCCCTTTGCTTCTTATATTGGCTCAGTGGCATAACAACATGATCAACCTCCTAGAGCCTCTCCTTATGGATGGTACAAATGTTTGCTCTGACATGTCTCCCAGGTCTTAGAATTCTCAGTCACCAGTCTCTCCCTCCCCGTCGCTCTCTCTATTTAAATTATCTCGCAATCAAATTTCCTTATCTTCAAACATTCAGATCCCTTCATCTCTTTATCTCATTTAACTGTTTTTCTCCTCATGGCTCTTAATATTTTCTTTGCTTATGGCTTCACTTTCCTTCCATTTGTTTTTTTCTTTCAAATGAAAATTCTCTTTTTATTTTCCCTTTACATTTTCATTATTTCTTTTTGTAAACAAAAAGCATACTCAACACTTTGAACAACGAAGTCCTTGGCCATTGGAACTGCTTAAAACTTCAAAAAAAAGGCTTCCTTCAGTTAAAAATAAACTTTTCTAGGGACAGGAATAGTCTGTTCAAGTCTCCTTTGGTGCATCAACCGCAGTCCAGAAATAGAAAAAAAAGTGTTGGAACTCCTCAAAATTGAAGATTTGAAGTGCTGAGCTCTGAATTTATTCACTAATATCTCAGATTTGGTAATCTTTGACAATTGATAGTCCTCTTTACTTCCTATTCGATTAGCAAAATTTGGACTCACATTATTTCTCACTAAACAAAGATGCTTAGCAATTAAATTTTTTGCACATTTCCACAGCGGTAAAGTCTTTATATTTTTCCTTTTTTTTTTCTTTTTCAATTCTTCAAATGAACTTGATTCCTCGAATTAATTACTGTTTATTTAGTTATTTTAAAAAAATAAAAAATAGGAAATAAAATGCAGCAGTAGATCTGATTCCATAATCAGAAGCACGAAACAAAAAAATATCTTCGCATTTCAAAAAAAAAAAAAAAAAAAAAGAACCGAAAAGGAAATGCCTACTTCTTGGTGAGAGCCTCGGCTTCTTCATCAGTGACTTGACCTCCGAATACAACCTTGCTGATCTTATCGGACGGCTGCACAACATCAATGCACCAAAAGATTTCAGCGAAGTGAAAGTGCCTAAGCGTAGATATAAATCGCGCTTTTTTTTTTTTATTCTTCTCTTCGTTTCGTTCCTTTTTTAAAAAAAAAAATTCCAAAAAAAAATAAAATGAATAAAAAAGAAAAAAAACAGCAGTGTATGATGATTATAGTGCATACTTGAAGAGAACGGTGGGCGGAGGTGGCGGTGGCAGGAGGAGGTTGGGAAAGAGGAGCCTCCGTCCACGTCAGCAGATCGGCGGTGGAAGTGTGTGGCTTTCTCACTGCTGTGCTTCTCTCCATTTTTTTTTTCCCTTCTCTTGTTTGAATGCTCTTCTTCACTCTACACAAACTGAAACTGTAACGTAGGGCAGTTGTCATTTTTATTACTGGTAGACCGCTAGTTTCCGAGTTTCGTGCCCACGTTAACTTTTATGAAATTGTTTTTTTTTTTTTAAAAAAAAATACCTATAAAACAAATTTTAGTCTAGACAAATTATTAAAATAAATAATTTTTTATTAAGTAAATTTTTTTAATAAAAATTTATTTCTATTAATAAAAATAATAATTTTTATAATATTTATAATTACTCAGTACATTACTCTACATATATATATATATATATATATATATATATATATATATATATATATATATATACTATTAAACAAATTTAGGACAATTTCGAGAAGTTAAAAAAAACAAATTACATTTAATTTAAAGGGACGAGGGGGGGAAATTGTCCCTAATACACCCTACTTATATGTTCAAATCTTTTAAATTTTATTTAAACTTTAGTACCCTATAATTAGACCCAAATGTAATGATAATATATCAATTATAGAGAAATGTTAAAAGAAAATTAAAGGAAATACAAGCCAACTAGATTTATAGTTAATCAGTCAAACCATCTTTTACAACTAGTTAACTAAATTTATTTAAGAACAAAAGTTATTTTTTTTTATTATTTATTTTTGCATAGTTGTATTTATAAAATTTGAGTTTAACCAAATCCAACCAAATGTAATATATTTGGCAATTGTAGTAGTGAATGTAAACATAGAATTTTTTATCAGTAAGGATACAGAAACCGAAAAACAAAAAAAAAGTTTCAAAATTTTAAAAATTAGAATCTTTAATTTCTCGGAGAAGGAAAAGCATCAACCTTCATGAAGTAGACGAAAGAAATACATTGCAAGATTCGATTACACAGCAAAATTCCTGCTCGATAAATTGGAAACAAAGCCAAAAACATTGGTCTAAAGTACATCGACTATTCCATATGCGTATCACCATGGATGCTTGCTTTGCCAATCCATAGTGATCAGTGCCTAGAATGCTTCAAAGGCAGCTGCCAGTGCAAAAATGTCATAGTTTTCACACCCGTACCCGCTATCATTGCAACACCCACAATCACCCCCCTTGTTTAACTTACTATTTCTCTTCCTGTGCTCCTCCAGGTTCACCATTGCTGGGACTCTAACTCTCATTGCTACTTGCAAGGAAGGAGGCTTGAGATGGATATCACCGGGAACACAAGTACCCTTTTTGGCCCTTGGAACCATGACAACCCACTTCTTCATTTCCATGTCAGGTGACTCCAGAACTGTTTTCCATGGAACCTCAGCTCTACCCAGGAGTTGAGACCCTCCGAGCTTGCCAAGCATGAGCTTTGTGCTCCTCCACCGGAGTTCAAAGACTACACTCTTTTGTTTTAGGTTGTTTACTGATTTCTCAGTTCCTGAACAGTTCAGTGAGAAGGATTGGTTCCATAAAAGACGGGATTTTGAGGAGATTTCTTGGCTATTCAGTAGGATTCTTTTGTTTTTTCCTGCAGGAAGATAGTATCTGACAAAGAGGTTACCGTGGGGCTTGAGTGCAACGTTTTTGGCTTGTATGATCACAATTTCACAGTCAAGAAAAGACAGATGCTGAGACTGATCATCAAAAGCAGCATCCATTTCTAGAGAAACAGAGATAAGAAGTAATGACTTATGCAGTGAAACACAAGCTGTGGATTCTCTTTATGGCTTCTTAATTGAGAGAAACTATGTGAATATATATATATATATATATATATATATATAGAGAGAGAGAGAGAGAGAGAGAGAGAGAGAGTTGGATGTGTGGATGATGGAAGGTGTCCTTTACTACTAAAGAAGAAACTGTGTGCAAGTGGATTATACAAGGCAGCCAAAATCTTAGTTGCAAATTTGGCGGCAATTTTATATTGCAAAGAAATACAAAGTGAATCGCAAGAGATTGTCATGGAGATTATATTTAATTAACTAAGCCCCTGAGAATCATGAAGAGCTGGATTATCCTCAAAATGTCGCTTTTTTTGGTTGGGTTACAGTGGTTTGGCAATACATGTGACGCTGATCTGGGTGGGTTTTGATTTGAGAAAGCTTTCCGATCAATATTAATACGTGTCATGCACATTTGCTTCTCTTTTTTATTTTTTTAAAAGAAAAATCGATTAGGATGGTGTTGCGATGTTTAAATATTTCTTGTTACATAAGTTTGCAATTATTAGATTAACAATAATTCTTCAAGTATTTTTAACTAAAATACCACATAAGCAAGGTTAGAAATATATTTAAAGCAGATTTAAGTTGAATTTTTCTCATATTTTAGAACATGGTGTGCGCTTTAATCATTAATAATATGCAAACATTGCAAGCACCCCACCCTTTTTTTTTTTTTCCTTGAACTTCTTAACAAGAATAGGTCACATCATTTCATTGCTTAAAAAAAAATAAAAAATCACATATACAGTCATGTTGACCTCGTTTCAGTTTTCTTATGTATCAATCCCAAACTCAGAAGCAATGTTAATTGGCCAATAAGCCTAACATGAACATAAAAGATGACTCTATGGACCATTCAATTTTATTTCTTTTGAAGCTAAATAATTCCGACAAATGTCACCGCTAATATCAACAATTCTTTGAAAGTCCATTACTGCTTATCAGCATTGAGATAGATGTGGATGCGCTAAATGAATTTCTCCCATCAGAGGATCTATCTTTCATAAAAATTGAGAACCTAAGCCGTGAAGGTATGAATTCTAGCATGTTTTCATGTAGCAAGCACCTTCTATGAAGTTAAGTGCAGATCCAGATTCTCCAGCTTAGGCATTCAATCCAGAGAGATGCCATTTGAACAACCTATGGCAATAAACATCAAGAACATAAATGCGAAAAAAAAATCTCTAATAATTTCCTCCTATGCCACCTCCCTTATTTCTTCCACTGAGTGCATATATCTAGACATGCATGGCATTTATATGAATGAAATGGAGGTGAACAATTTGTGAGAAAAAAATGAAACATTCATCAGAAGACTGACTAAATTTTCTCAAAAAGTGCCAAGTATTTACCAGTTAGTCTTGCCGAATATTATCACCCTTCTTATATATGAACTTGCAAATTCAACCATTCTGTCTTGAGAAAGTCCAATAAAAAGGAAGTACTGCACTTTCGATTATTGACGATGATGCTGATGGGACAATGCCAAACCTCTTGAATTCCAAAATTCTAGGAATATATTGAATCAAAACAATATCTAAGCGTATATTTTTATAACTCAAAAGGGATATGTTCTGAGACCCTGAAGATTCTCAAAGGATTCCCACTTAATGCCACATATAAAAGTCAAGAAGGCTTTACCCATATATATAAACATACAAGCACGTTAGAATGGAACTCCCAATCATCCATTGGAGAACAAGAGTCAGTTGTGGCTAACACGTTTGCAAGAAAATGATGCCGTGCTTATCCACATCCCATCCAAACTAAATATCCACATGATTTGTAGCTAATTACCTACTGGCTAATCAGTGGTGCCATGTAACATGGGGACGAAGATGACAATAACAACACCAACAACAGAACTGCACACAAGCAATATCCTACCAATAGGACTGTAAGAGTTAAAAAATGCTTGGACAAAACAGTATGGTGGAAGAGACAAAATTGAAAACACAGTGGCATGCTAATCTGTATTCCCTTTCCTGAGGTTTTTATTAGTAGGGCCAATTGAATAACTATGCATTTCAGGTTTTACAATATTAACAGGCTCACCGATCAAAGCCTTCAGCCCAAAAGAATAACAACCGCTCCCCACAAGCAGCACTACCAGTATCCCCCTGAGATCCCTACACCTTCTCTTTGCCCCATGAGGGAAACCCAAAACAAAAGTCCTGTACATTCAGGATTTAGTATACTTCACACTAATCATAGCATGCTTGTATGCTTGTTGTGTTCGTCCCATCTTGATTCCAGCAGTTTCTGGTATAATACTCGTGTGATCTTCTCTTTTCCACCTCTTCCGATGCTTCAAGTGACATAACTACAGTTGGCGTGTATGATGTATGATCCATAAAATCTAAAATCTTATATGTGCCAAAATTCAACATGATTGCCATGCAGTCCATCTCATGGGTAAAGCAAATTAGCTACTTCCTGTGATACACCGTAAAAGTAGAATGGTTATCACCTGCCTTGGTGCTCTGACATCTTGTCACCGCAGAAGGACAATCCAGGTGCCAATCCCAAATTTACTACTTTATTGCATGAAGCTTCCAATTTCCCTCACCATCAATAAGCCGTAATTCCAGAGAGTGAAATGGTATTAGAGCAGGCCGCTGGTATATATGAAAAAAAAAACACATATATATATCACTATCAAAGAACTTGAACAGCTGCTTTGTAGGAGGTGAATGTATCATTTTTCTAGTCAATAATGGGACCAAAATTGCTACATAAGTTGAGCATTTAATCCATGATAATTTGAATTCACCCAATCAAACAGAAGTCTAATCACAAACTTAAGAAAAATTGAATCAGACAAACAAAAAGGTGTTCCATATAAATGAAAGCAATTATGGAGCAATGGTTTCCAAGTAATCAGAGATTGAGTTACCTGCGAGGAGGTAACAACTGTGATGCCCATATCTTTAGCAAGCCTATAAAGTTGCTCCTCAACGTCAATGCTTGTGGCGCTGCAAGTTTAAAGTAAGTCAATAAGAAGTAATGAGGTTAACAGTAAGGTTTTGCAAGAGGTTAATGATGTGGGACTTAATGGTAATCTCCCAGATAGAATTGTAAGTCTCTGGAGAAATTAATGTCAAACTTGATTTTATGTGAGTTTCAGGTCCCTTAGTCCATGCTTTGATTGCAAGTCTTTGGGGAAGCAGAAATTTAATTATAACGATAACAATATGAGATTCAATGACATACTTGGTGCACTCATCAAGGATGCCAAATTTAGGCTTGTGAAAGAATAAGCGTGCCTTGCAAAACCAAAAAAGCATTAAAACCAGAGAAATCCTATATTATAATACTGAAATGTGCTTCTTGGAACACTTGATATTTCAAAGAGGCATAGATTAGTGTCACCCACCATGCCTAATCTCTGCTGCTCTCCAAGAGAGAGAATATCTTCCCAATTGAGATTAGCATCCCAGCCGCCTTCCTCCCTTTCCAAGAGATAGTTTAGTCGAACATTCTCCAGAATAGTCCTCAAATGAGCATCCAGAATGATTAAAGGGTTGACATGTTTTTCACCTGGAGTTTTGAGCAATTACAATCCTCAAAGCAGACTAAAAGTAAACCAGGCAAAACTCAAAGAATAACCATTGACTAGAACATGATTATCTATTAAGTTTGGAGAAATCTTTTATGCATAAAAGGAAAAGACTTCTAAATAGTTGCACATAATAATTGTTTCATCATTACATCTCACGAACGTAAATAACATCCATCTACTGTGGAGCTATTGGAACAAGCAACACAACTTAAAAAAAAAAATTAGATTTAAATGTTCCCTGGATAAACCCAGATAACCACAAAAAATGGGGGAGCACTATGAAAATTATTCCAATATCCTACAAATAATTTTGTGTTGCAAGGACTGATCAAGGTTAGGAATCCTTGGCAAATTAACAATCAAGGAACTGACTCAAATACATTCCTTCTCAACTTATTGTAATATATACATACATGTATGCATCATTGTAGGTCTGCTTGCTAGAAATCCATGCAAATGTTCACCACTTGTGGTGCAACCATGTGCAACACAAATTGATATTTGGAAACTCTGAAAATAGAAAGCTAAAAAGTGCAAGAATTTCACCTTCTCCATACAGCTTGAATATCCTAGTTGCTGCCTCATCACGAGAGAAAGGATATATGATTTGATCTCTCAAGGTTCCTAAGCATGTGTATGGTCGTTGAGGAACATAGAAGATGTCGCAACCAGATCCAGACTCCTTGCTAACATGTTGAGATGGTTTAATAAGTCTTCCACTTGCAATTGGCCATAAGCCTCTTAGCACTCTGAAAACAGAACTTTTCCCACTCCCATTTGGACCTTAACATTTGACATGCAGGCCAGGTGTAACTTAAAAATAAATAAATACAAATAAAATTGAAAGCTACTGGAATACCGATTTCTGTGCTAGCTTGCAGCATGAATACATGTTAAAGAAAATGCTCACTAACCAGTAACAAGCAGGCTTTTCCCTTGTACAATGTCACATGTCAATTGCCACACCAACAATTTCTGTGCTGGAGTAATAATATTAACCTCACTAAATGAAATGGCATCTTTAGTGTGAACTTCAGTCTCCTCAGGTAGAGAAGGTAATTCATTAGTCAAAGATTTCCCTGGATATCAGCCAACTTTGTTAACTCAATTGTTCAATTTCGAGGTCACAAAAGTGGGAAAAAGCCAAGCAAATGCAATTTAATAATTCTAAGCAAAAACATTGATAGTAATCAAGTAAGAGATGCAGCAAAAAGATAATCAAAGGAGAACAGTTCACTTTCCAAATTTTCTTTTCCTTCTTTTTTTTCTCCCAGGGCTTGGGAATTAATGGTGGCCTGGCCTTTATTAGCATTCAAATCTTTACAAACCAAGACTCATCAACAAGAAAACCTTAATTTCAAATTTAATTGGAGTTGGCTACATGAATCTTTTCTCGTCACTTGGTTCTGTTATGCATTAAGCTAGGCATGAAACCTAATTGTTTTGGATCCTTCCTAACTAAAAATCCTCAAGTCAATCTAGGTCTTCCTTTCTCTCTCCTCTCACCATCCACCTGCATTTGATCACTTCTCTTAATGAAAGCATTTGCTGGTCTATGTTGGACATGTTCATACCAATGCAAATGCCACTCTCTCAATTTATCTCCAATGGGTGCTACACCTCCTTTACAAACCAAGACTACTTTCCAATTTTATCTTCTATCTGTTTCCTTTGCTGTCAAGAAGATTCTTCCAGAAATAAGCTAAGAGGAGCAGAATATCCACATGTCATGTCAAAATATGAAGTCAGATTTGGGTTCCATTTCTCCATCGAATACATCAAGTTCATTTATCAATGTAAAGCCTACATATGACAGTATGTCAGACCCTGGGGTCATAACATTATTATAATATTAATTCAACTTGCATGTGGAAGAAAATCAAAAGAAATACTCTGCACAGGAAATTAGAAAAGGGATTATAATTCCGAAAATGAGTTTTTTCTTTCCAAATTTTATTTTGTATACATTAAATTGACAAAGATTGTAGAAGATGCACCAGATTTTGCAGTGTCCAGAAGCTCTTCAAGCTCGAAAATTCTATTTATACTGCCAGATAGCTCTAAAAACTTCTTGTGTAATTTCAGGATGTTCCCAAAAGCTAGGAAGCTTTGAGAAACAACAGAAGCCAAGAATCGCAAAGCATGTGCCAGCTCACCTGAATAAAAATGAATTGTTTAGAGGGTCTGCAAGAAGTGGAGAGAGAGAGGGGGCAGAGCCAACTCAAGTTTAGTTGTCATACTAGTCTATACCTTGAGTTGATACCATGGCTCGGTCTCCCTTGTGTTCCATGGCGTATAACAAACTCAAACCCCAAGTCACATTATGTGGGAGTTGCTTTGTAACAAAATTGTCCAGTATACCATACAACCACTTCTTCTTCAAAAAAAGCAAAGAATGGTCAAGAAGTTCCCTGAATCTTGATTCAATCACCTGAGATGAATTGTTGATAATCAAAAACAAAGAACAAAATGGTGAATCGCAAGCACATTCAAGTTCTTCCAAAAAAATAGGTAGCTTACAGCTTTCTCTCTTGCACCACCTCCAAAGAAAGCAATAGATTCAGCATGTGTACGCAGTCTTTCATGCATGAACCTAATCATGATTGACAAAGTTAGATAATCATGCAAAGACGTCTTTTACAGCAAAACACAGCATCAAGCATCTCCATCTTGCTTGCTCTCACAGCAACATATAATTCTGTACATCATCATGTAATGTAGAAGACATGAACTAGATTTTCGAATACCTAAAAGTTCCTTCAAGTTGTTGCTCTTGACCAGCCAGATCACCAAAATCAGGAGTAACAGTCCGCAGAAAACCCAGACCAAGAAGCATATAAGTATACAATATAGCAACTCCCCTTTGACCTGTTAAAAGCTTCATTCTCCAGGTAAACCTTCCATATTGAACGATGCGATAAGAATTTCAAGAAAAGTACAAAGAACTAGAAGCCGTGGAGATGGGTGTCAGTGTTGGAAAACAATTGTTAGAATGATACAGACACTCACCAGAGGATGTCGACAGATGGCTTTACCATTCCAGTTACCAGCCCAGATAGGTCAGTTGTCAACTTTTCCAGATCATGAGTCATTCTCTGATCTGCATCTATATTTTTGCTTGATAAGTGAAAGACCTACAAGAAAATCTATCATAAAGCCAGCAAAACTGCTGATGGCTAATGAAACAATCAAGCGCACAAAAGAAAAGAAAACAATATCAATTGCTAGCCTTCTTTTCTGGGTTGGGGGGGTTGAAAAAACCAACTCTTTGTTGTTTCAAAGATAATAATAGTTACAAACCTTTTTTTGGGGGGTGGCAGACTAGGGGGGAATACTATATATACAGCTTTGAAGCTATGAACATAAAAGTTTCCAATGGTGATAAATAAAATCACCTCAAATTTGCAAAAATGTCCAAAGCACAAAGCATGGCATCATTGTGCTGAGGCTAAGCAACAAGCCAAAAAACATTAGTAGTTCAAACTCGAGTACCTTGTAAAACGCATTCTTCGTCAAATAATACTTTAATAGATGTTGAGTCAAACGAATTCGCCATCCAAGAGCTAGCCTGGCTTTCAAGTGCCTGTTGACATCATTTTCCAAAGGAGTTTAAAGTTTATTACCAAGTGTGAAAGACAGATGAAGCAACATGAACCTTCTACCATTACAGCATAAAATAGCAGTATTGCCGTATTTTTTACTATTTGCAACAGAAATGTTATTGATGGCAGTAAAAGGGCTTTCCTAGTGCACAAAGCTCCCACAGTGCAGGGTCAACAATCAAAATAATGAGAATGAGTTCCTAGAAATGCAAGAGATGACAGAGTTCTTGTAATCAATCTACCAATTCATCCAACAGTAGACCATGCGCATTCCAAAAGGTAATTGAGAGCAATCAAAGGATTTACACACCATAAGATTTACATAGCTATTTTCAAATGATCGACATAAGCCACAACACATTGAGTTTCTTTACAAGTCAAATAATCTGGACAATTACCTCAATGAAGGCGCAATGATAGAAGATGCAACACTTTGAAGAATACTAATACCAACTAACCGAACAAAGGATGCTTTATCCTGCTCCAAAACATACTTCAGAGTGGTACCTATGAAAATTAGTGCATTCAAATAGAAGAACAAAAGCCATCACATTATCAGATGAAAAAAAGGGAACCAGACATTCGTACCATTCAATGAAGCAATCCGATCCGAAACCCATGTTCTGGAGATGACAAGGAAAGCAACTGAAAGTAACTGTACCCCTTGTTTGTCAAGCACTGTTGGTATCTAGAACAAAAGGAGAAAAAGATCAAAAGAGAAATGTACACTCAGAACAAATGGTAAATGGGAAGACAGGACTTTTTTGTGGCAAAAAGATATTTGATAAACAACTATCCAAGCAAAGTAGACTGATGTGACAACATGAAAAATGTTTTAACTTTTGATAATGAGAGCTTCATAGTTCTAATAACTGGGCAAGATAAGCAATTTTCAGACTTCAGAATCAAAAATACTTTTGAAATGACATTACCCAATGGAAACACCTAACGTCAGTGAGTATTCCAGCCAAGAAAATCTACAGAAAGGTAAGTCATTTTTCCATTCAGAAATCAGGACATACCAGTACTTTTGACATAGCAACTACTCTTAATGGAAATGCCCTTGGAGTCCTCAGGAGTTGTGGAACAATAGGCAATGCAACATTGTAACCCATGCTCTGAGAAGCTGCAATAACCTCTGAAATATATGACTGTCCTTTTGTATTTGAGAACATTGAGTCCTAAATAAAGTCACCACAAGCTCTAGACTAAGTGAGATAGACCAAATCAAATTCAACCAATCTACTTTGATAGTAAGAATCAGATAACATTGATACCTTAGTGGCGGTAAATGCTTGTTCAACTACCATCTCATCAGGTCTATGATCCGCCTCAGAGGCCCAAATGATAGTGTTCCCAGATTCAGTTTGGGCTGGAAGATCCTTCCTGAAATTTAATGGGTTCCAATAAACTATTATCTACTACTAAACATAAAAGAAGACACAAAGAAAGCAAAATTGTCAACACATCTCCAACCTTTTGTAGTTAACGCACCAGCACCCTTCTCCATCCAAGGACAAAACCACATCATGGAATGCAACTAGAGCTGGTCGATGGGATATTGTTATACAGGATGTTCCCATGGCTCGAACTTTAGCACAAAAACGTTCCTCCATATCTGTTGTTACAGCACTAGTGCATTCATCAAGAATGGCAAACTTAGGCTTATGGTAGAATAGTCTGGCCATTCCCAATCTTTGTTGCTCCCCCAGGGAAAGTTCCTCACCCCAATTAACCTCTTTCTTAGGAGGATAACGATTCAATAGATACTCAAGGTCAACCTATATGAACCACAAGAACTTTCAATATGGCCTTGCACACTGCATAAAAGTTTTTTCCAGAACTATATAATTAAATAAGTAACAATGTGTATTTTCCTGAAGACATTTAGGATGTAAAATGAAGAGATTACTACATTTTTTAACAGTTCCACCATTGCACTGTGGGTGAGTGGTTCAACCTCTTGATCTGCAGTAAGGGGATAAATTAGCTGATCCCGCAGTGTGCCTACTGCCGTATAGGGCCTTTGTGGCACATAGAAAATCTCCTTATTGAGATCAGAGCCAACTCCAGGTTTCACAATATGGCCAGATACCATTGGCCAAAGGCCACCTAAAACCCGGAAAAGTGAGCTCTTCCCACTACCATTTGGACCTTCATCCCACAAAAAAAAAAAAAAAAAAAAAAGAACAAAGATAATACTCCAGTGAATCAATAAATACAAACCCATCTATAACAGAACAAGCATTGTATCAAAATTTAATAAATCCACAATCATTAAAGGGAGTAAAAACTAAACATGACCACAAAAGACCCACAAAAGATTCAACAATGCAGCCATGTGAGCACAAATCTTATAGTATATTACAATAAAAGGAATTTAAATAGGTAAACTCTAATCTATATTTTGTCTACCTTGTGGAACTAATAAGCCACACATAATTTAAATTAAAGAACCTAGTATAGTGCCCTATCATATTTAAATGAGATGTGTCATCAAACTATGTTTTTAACATGAAACATTTTTCTGGGTCCAAAACTTTATTTAGAAAAAGACATACAGATAAGAAACTCCAGCACAACCATCCAAAAAGTAAACCAAGTTCATAAGTTCACCAATTTCATATAAAAATATCTTCTTCTCTCCAGTAATAAAAAACTGATGGTCTACTAGGGGAAACAAGCAAAAGGGAAACTTACCCCAAGGAACAGAAACCCTGATAACAAGGAAAAGGTAAAATGTAAAAAGACATAGCAAAATTCAGGTATGGTACAAGAATATGTAAAAGGAAATAGCCAAATTAAACTACTATTCAAGCTGAAAAGCCTACCTGTAATCAACAGATTAGACCCTGGTTCGACTTTAAGAGTCAGATCTTCAACCAAAACATTACCAGTAGGGGTGACAACCTGGAAGGCAGTGCCATAAAAATAAAAAATTCAGACAAATAAAACATTGTGTATACAGTCCACAAATTTTCAAGTACCTTGACACCAGAAAACTCCACATAATCAGCTTCACTAAAGTAGTTCCTGGCTCCGTTTCTTTGCAGAGAGGACTTATCATGACTGCTCAGCTCTCTTGATATGACTATTAGTTCATGAATGCGATCTGCATAACCACTATGGTTTTTGAGGAAAAAAAAAAGGGCTAGGTCAGAAGACATCCAGAATCAGGCAGAAGCATGCTTGAGTATTTATCCCACATGTTTCTCCCTTTATAGTAAGGCCAGATATAGTCTTGAATAAAATAATACCTGAGACGACTAAGTTGCCTCGAGCTTATAGAAAGTGTTCCCAAGGACTGAAACAGAGATATTATGACACTGGTGTGGTATCTTAAATTGCTTAACATTGTTGCCCTTCCCAAAGTTGAAGTGTCTGGTTTAAGATGGCCAGCAAAGAAGGGCTCAATAATCAAAATAACAGCAACAGTAGCACCAAGATACTTCACCAAAAAGTCTTGAATCATGCCAAACCACCAGTGGTCATGATGAACAACTCTCATATGTCTAATCAGAGCCCTAAACTTCTGCTGAATATGAAATTCCTCTCTGCGTTCTCCACCATAAAATGCTATACTTTCTGCATTGGTCCTCAAACGTGAATGAAGCTGCCGATATTCACCTTCTAATTGCTGTTCTGAGGACATTAGTTTGCCAAAGGCTGGAGAGAAATTACTAATTACAGCTCCTGCACCAAGTACATAGCCCTGGAAAAAAAAAAAGAAATGCCAGGTGACAAATGAGAGAATGCAATGGTCATGACGATCAGGTGACATTGCTATCAGCCATCAAGTTAGAAACAATTTTCATAGAAACATCAAAGACAACAAGAACTCCTGTGCATATGATGGCTATGACAAGTACTTACCAATATCCAAAATAAGTATTTTGGGCTTGTGTAAGAGCACAGGCTCCAAGTATAGAGCAGACAGTCAGTAACTGCCGTCAAATCTTCTTGTATAAGTTTGCTCAATTCTGAACAGAACCTAGGCACATCACTGGCAATTTGTTGTTCAGGATTAGTAATCCGACCATCAATATGCGAAATTTTATAGTACGCCATGTTCTGTACAGAAGTACAAAATAAAATGAAGACATGAGAACAAACAAGATGTAAAGTTTGAAAAAAGGCCCCAAAATGTATTCACTAGGAAATATTATCAACAAATTTTGCATTTTGTCAACATATTAGCATCTAGACACTTTTATTATCAATAAAAGTGAAAGTATGAAAATCAACAATCAGAAACAGTGACAGCTGCTAATATACAGATAACCAAAATTACCTCAAAGTAATTTGCATGAATAAGCTTCGTCAATATCTTTCTGAAACACAGGCTCAAGATCCCACTTAGGTATATTGAAGTAGAATGAATGGTTGATAGAAAGAAGCAGAGTAATATATTTTCAGTTATCAACTGGAAAAACAATGGTACACGTCGGAGAAAAGCAGCACGGAACAGAGATCCCTGCACTTTTGCTAGTCTATTGCTCCCAGCAGTTTTCAACAACTGCAGAAAGAATAGAAGCAATTTTTTTCTTCAAAAGAGATTTAAGATCTTTCAGTTCAAATCCAAAGATGCAATGTGTGTATACATTGTGTTTGTGTCTCTTAGGGACGAGAAAGGGGTCTACTGTGGTAAGATGCTCAAAGATATGTTTTATTTCTTCTCATTCTTTTCATTTTCCTTTTCTTCTGCAAATTTTTTGGACCAATATTTAATGCATTACCACATAGTAATTGTTGGTTAAAAAAATGGTAATGTCCATATACAAGGAAAATTTTGCTGTATTCCCAATCATATTATGATGTACAAACTATTGACAAAACCACTTTGAATGCATTTGAAGGTAAAATCTTAGAAACATTCATTCACATTTAAGTTGAGACAATGCTACATAACACCCTAAGAACTAATATTAACCTGTAATGCTAGATATCCTTCTTCAATGGCAATTAGCATAAAAGGACTATAAAAAAGGTAAACAAAATTGAACATAAGAGAAGTTGAGTGTAGACACTTCTAAATCCAATGCATGATGTGTTTTACCAAAAAAAAAGAGATAAGGAAAAGGAAGGAAGCTATAAATGAAGTATAATAATAGCACCACTATTTTTACATCTAACACTACAAGTATTTAAGATGACCTTGTATCTACATTCTATCATGTATTCTGAACAAGAGATATAGCTTGCCACTAGAAAGATTAGACTGTATGGTGAAAACAAAGTTCTTCTACGATAAAGAAGAGAGACTCACAGCTATGACTACAATAGACAAAAGGTTGCTCACACCCGCTTTGCCCATTTTGGACAAAAGAACTGCCGCTAGAACTTTAAGTGACTTCAAACCTCCTTTCTTTTTTGCAGTCTGCTTCACTTCACTATCCTTTGTAACAAGCTTGTCTGACTTTTCTTTATCATCTCTAAGCCCGTTGCAATGGTTAAAAGAAGTGGAACTTTTATGTCTGCACCGTGACTGAACATAAGCAGTTGTCCCACCCACAACCAAAATACTAGTGGCAAGTAGCAGAGATTTCCTGTTTGAACAAGAAACGTGCCATAGTTCACCAATCAAAAATAGAAGCAAAGGAGTATATTTAAAGGCTACGTAGAGTACAAAACAGAAGGGTGAGCCTTGTTGTAACCATAAGGTCACTCCATTGTGAACTCAAGGTCACAAGTTCAGGTTATAGAAAACCCCTCTGTGAAACAAGGGTGAGCCAGTTTACACTTGAGCCTTCTCTAGAGCTCACAGAGTGGTAGCCTCGTGCATTGGGACACCTTCTTTTCATATAAAGTACGAGAAATCAACCCTCTATTACAAGTTTTTTTTTCTCTATATCTGTCTGTTGTGCCATATAAAATAATAGAAATGAAAAACAAAACCAAGAGATTGAGAAAAGGAACCAGCAAGTAATCACCAGAACCATATTAAAATATTAAAAGCAAAACAATAATGCTAAAAGTAATAAGTTCACAAACCCGATACATAATGGATGATCAATTACAAAATGTGAAAATCGAAAAAACATCAGCGCATTATTCCAGGTGATATTTTGCACATATAACATTGGTTTACTCTAAAAGAAAGAAAACATAGAAACCGGCACCAAACAGATGGCTGCCTACCACAGTTGCGAGTAAAGCAGAAGCAGCATTACATATAGTAACTCACGAATATAGTTTTCCCCCACCCCCTTTCCTTTGGATGTAATATGAAGACACCACTCATGTGAGTGCAAAAGTGGCAACCAAAAATTCAGTAGAAGAGTTAAACCTTCTTGAAGCCAGGATGCATCGTCCTTGCTCGGTCAGTCGAAACAGTTGAAGAGAAGGCATTTCTGACAATAAACCTCTCCAGTCAACAAATATCAACAGCTGGGATATCTTCCCTGCAATTTAAATGCACACTACATCCGGCAGGTAGGAAAACGGAATAATAATATGTCTAAAGTCCAAAAGCCAAATCATGAACAACTCAATAAAATGTGGAGTACAGACAACTTGGTGACTGTTGAGGTGCATATATGCTTCAATCACCATAGTACAACCACTTCCATTCCACACACCTTAAGCACAACCTTCCTAAAACTTATAGGTATCAAAGCCTAATAGTTTGCAACCATAACGCGACAACACACTCTACATGTCTCGTTCTTCAAAGACGCGCAGTAGTAAAGTGGCTGGGTACAAAATTCGCTATCAGATAATAAATTCAATTCATGACCGAACGGATTGACAATACATCCCGTGAGTGGCCGCCATCCGTACCTCGTCGGAGGAGGAAAGCACTCAAATGCAAAAACAGAGCAAGTGATTCGAATTTGATTCAAAAACCCTAGGCTATGGAGTTTGATTGGACTTTGCAAATGAATTGCAGGTGAAGAACAAGCTGAGAAAGAGACCCATTCCCATTACCATTACCATTCATCCACGAGATGATATAACCGATTTCCTAGGATTACAATATTATTTCCATTTCTTATAATAATTATAATTATTATTTATCCTTTACTTTTTATCGTCTATCACTGCTTGCTGATACGGGCCCACGTGGGCCAGACTTAGAGATTACTGATTTTGATTTGAAGAAAAAGATCAATTTCCTTTCTTCTTCTTCTTCTTCTTTCAGCACTTTCTTAAAAATTAGTAATTATTTTGATATTTTTCAAAATTTAATATACATATAATTTTACAAAATATTTTAATTTAATGAACGTTTAAACCCATAATATCATAATAAATTTTATTTTTTATTTTTATAAAATTAAATTTTAATATTTTAAAAATAAAAAATAAAAAATTTAATTTTTAAAAGTCTTCTGAGTGTAACTTTGTTGACCATTTGTTGCCAACCTTTATTGGAAAATAATAATAATAATAATAATAATAATAAATCTTATCCTAACGAAGGTACTGTTAATAAAAATTATAAACAAATAAATTTTTATATGCATTTTTCTAATAGTTTGTTAATTATTAGAGATATTTTTGTTAAGCTTAACTATGGGTTACAAAATGTAAAGTATGAATATGTAAATTTCTCAAAGAATAATAAACCTATGAGTAGCTTCACACATCAAGGGTGATAACAACAGCCACACTGGTGAATCAAAAGCTGAATGAAATCTATGGTTTAAAGACCCAAAGGGAGTTTATATACAGGAAACTCTCTTTTTAACTCACTCAAAAAATGCTTTGACATAATCCTCTGGTTTATAATTGTTCTTTACACTCAAAACCCTCGTCCATTCTTTAGGGACAAAAAATTAAACAAATTGGATTAGATGACTAAACACAGTGACCAACCACAGAAATTCCAGTGACCCTCCTTACACCAACTGAGGAGATGTGGCAACTCGAGAATTGCAAGGAGATGTGGTTGCTCTTGTGTGACTCCTGCTAGTTCACATTTAAGGTTCATCTTCTGCAAGCTGCACATTGTAACCATGCTTTATGTCTGCATGAAGTTAAGGGGATCATATAACAGTTAGGATTTAAACAGAAAAAGGCAACCAACGAATATGCACATCACCACATATATCAAGCTGCTGGACAAAAATTTTGCATGAGTGAGAGAATATGAGGAGAGGTTAATACGAGCGGCAATGAGAAAAATATAGTATCTGACGAAGAAATACAGTTGAGACTGGTTAAATCAGTTCCACAAAGGGTTTACTTAGTTTTGAAATGTTAAGTGGTACCTCTTAATGATGGCTTATCAAATTTATATTTCTGCTCATCCTCATTCTTCCCTTCACTGCCAACATCATCACCCATTTCATCCCTTTGATCATTTCCTAAATCACTTTCACTTGCTGTTTCCCATTCTGAATCAGCGCTATCCTGCCCACACATGCCACTGGGATAACTCCCACAGTGAACACCCCCATGTTTGATAGCTGCTTCTCTGAATAACCATGCTGCACGTATCTGCTTCTTTACTAGTCTCTCAGCGTAGTCAGGAACTTTGTTTTGTCTCAAATAGAGATCAGGGTCATTTGACTGGGAGCATTCATTAATGAACAGAATAGCATCTAACAAGCTCTCTTTAGCTAAGCCCAGCATGTCATAAGCCTGAGCTCTTCTCCAAAGACTTTTTGCATGACAATTAGGAGGGTTGTGAAGACAAAGTGCACATGTAGCATCACTTATTGCAGATAAGGGTTGTTGTAGCAGAAGATGACACTGAGCTTGATTACTGTAGAGAACAACTCGCTCTTTTTTAGATCTGATTGGACATAGAGATAATGCTTCTGAGTACTTTGATGCAGCTCCAGCTATATTTCCTGATGAAAACAGGGAATTTCCTTCTAGCTTGACCACTAGTGCTGCAGCCTGCTTAATGTGGAGATCCTCTTTTGGCATATTCTTTTCCCATTTTAATCTTTGTTTTGAATTCAATACTTCCTCAACAAGTTCTTTTGTACGGTTACTAATAGAGTTACGCCCTGAGCCTTGAGATTGGATACATTCCTGAAGAGCATTGACAATGGAATCCCCAAGCATTTTCTGATCACCCAGTGTCTTAATCTCTGCAAGGTCTACAAGTGCACATACTGCCTTATCAATCACCTGGCCAACAAATTCAAGAAGCATTAAGATATAGCATATCTTGCTTCTGAATATCCGCAATGAATAGCTGGTGCTGACTAAATGTATGGTGTTTAAGCTCAGGGAAGCAATAAATAAATCTGTTCCACCATCTCAACTAGTAAGGTAAATTCAATGCAACAGTGGAAAGGCAAACTAGAAGAATACTCAGATAGGACCAGAAATAAAAGCTGACATTCAATTTACCTTATGGCAAGTACTTGGATCTTGAAGCAACCAAAGAAGGCAGTCTACAGCCATGTACTGCCAATCATCTGATGAGCGAGCAATATTGCATAAGGCCTCAATAATACCAGGACAGCTAGCAACAGGTCCCCTACCAAGTTTATGATGACAAATTGTCCTTAATAATCCAATACCAGCAGGTGAATTTTCATTAACAAGTCCACCCCACATCCCTGGAAGCTTTACTAAGAATTCAGGTTTGCATATGGTGGGAAGAAACTCAGGCTTGAAAGCAAAGCAATTAATAAGTTGAAGAGACCAGCACTGCAACTGACTAGCCCATTCCTCTGCTTTTCGGGATTCCATCTCAACACCACCCATGCCCCGAGTGAGCAGATCACAATGATAACTGAGCCTCCGATCAACATACTGGTAGAAGTGTGAGTAGACTATCTCTAGGGAACTCATTGCAAGTTGAATAGACAACTCAAGAATTTCTCCATGGGTAGCTATAGCAGGAAAAGTGCTGGTATATGTAGCCAAGTGTCCAAGTGCTCGCACAGCCACTCTTTGTTCGACCCATGTCAACCTCCCTCTCAATAACTCGACCAAAGAAGGAATTACACCAGCATGGACAGCACTTTCTGCAAATTCTTCCATGTTCATAGTATATGAACCAATAATGTGTGCTGCATAATAAGGAATGTATATGTTTTGGTCGTGAGCAAGCCAGCAATGATTCTTCAAGCCCTTCCATATAAGTGTAGCCATGCATTCAAATATTCCCAGCTCAACGAACTCGGGGTCATTGGGATGTGCCATGGCAGTGTTCCAAAGGCCACTGATCGGAAGAACCTGGCCATCATTGTCTTGTGAAGGGAGTTCTCTAAAGAATTTTGATATACTAGCTCTGCGCTTACTAGGATTTCCCTCCTTCATCACACAAAAAAAGCATCCTGGGTAAGGACAGTCTGGAGATATTTTGCCCATTCTCAGTCAGTCGGCTCCTCAAAATTCATAAAGCACCAACTTGGCTCCTGATCGATTGGGTGAATGATATTATTACATTCAACAATGCAAAAGCCCAGCATGATAATGTAAAAATTATAATTACTTCAAAAGATTCCATATTCTTGTCTTCCGATGCAGTAAAGGCGCACATGCATTCAACAATTAAATTGGATCATAATTTCTAAATAAAAACTCACTAGTCATTGAAGGGCACATATTCAAGTGATTGCGCCTAGGTCTGGGAAAGTTGCTGCATCTTGATCTACAATAATGATAAGTCTATCAGATTTTTATAAACTATTCAATTACCTAATCTATAATTGTCTGCAATGAACCCTAATATCCCATTCTAAACAAATACTTTTGACAAACTTTTTGAGACTTTGGTGTATGAGTTTGAAGGCTATAAGCCCGGAAATAGTCACTCCCATTTTTTTCCAATGGGTTTCCCAATGTCTGCAGGTAGGTACAATGATCAATACCTAACATCCAAATTGCTGTACACATACAAGTAACTTGGAAAACCAGAATTTTGGTTACCATATCGATGCATCCACTCTATAGATTCAAATATCATCTCCTTCCACGCCAACATAGAGGCAATGGACAAATATAAAGCTCTTTTTTTTTTCCAGTAAAAAGAACAGAAAATAAAATAAAAAGCAAGAAATGCAGGGAGTTTCATTATCCTCGATATCAATGATATCTGCTAAATACAGAAGCTATACAATTAGCTGCCAATTCAATTATAATAAAGCTATTAACTAATACAGCAATTGACCAAGAAACTTATGACAAGATAAGTTGCTGAATTTCACACAAATCACAGCATTCTGAAGCCTTTTAGATCTAAGAGTTAAAAAAAAAAAAAAAAAAGAACTTTGCAAGTGCTTTCAATCAAAGAATTATAACTCCTTCCTCACGAGAGAGACAGAGAGGGAGTAAAAGCATTAGAAAAGTTACCGAGTTTGAAAGCGTAAAAGAAGGGCAAATAAATAAATAAACGGAATTAGAGTTAATGAAAAATTAGAGATACCCAGAACGAGAGCCTTTCCCACGAGACAAGAAGTTACAAGCCAAAGAAGAACTGATGCTGATTCTCAGCCCGTTTCGCTCTCAAGCATCAGACAACGATATCTAAATCTCCACACATTAACAGAGAGAGAGAGAGAGCGAAGGGGGACTTCCGGATTTGTTAGCACCTGTCCCGACAGTGGACGGAGTATCTTCTTGTAACGTAAAAACATCGAACATTTGTGCCCATTCCTGTTTGAAATTAACCAAAACATTTAGCAAAACCCGTGTTTTGTCAAGTGTCACGTGCAACGGACATCCTTCGGACCCACCGCAGCAGGTGGGAGTGCGAGTGCGTGAAATCATGCTGTCGGACGCAGAATTTGACACTGAAAAGAGTGGTCGCGCGCGGGAATAATTTTGGGCGTGAACATGGATTTTGAAGATGGGCCAAGCATTTCCGCTAGAAAGAAAAAAAAAAAAAAAGAGTGTCGAGAGGACGGCGTTAAAGGGTGTGTATATATATATTAATTAGAGATTATAGCATGTTTACAATGACTATTATTAGATTTTTTTTGTTAATATTTTTAATTTTGATTTAATAGTTTTGGTTATTACTATTATAATTATTATAATATTAATTTTTTATTTTCATACAAACTTTAATATTTTAAATTTTCATAATTTGTATTTACATTTCATTGTTTGCTTTTGCTGCTACGATGGATCCGCGTATCAATAAAAGTGGTACGAAATATTTGGTTGAAGCTTGTCACTCTTTCATGGGCAGCCAAAGCAGGAAATGTAATGGAGGAAAGTTGTGAGATTTTTTTATTTCAAATATGTTTGCGTTGTAAACAGTTCATTATGGTCAGGTGAGTTTATCTGAATCCGCTCAATCTCAAACCACTGTTACTAGTGGTTCTTTCTCATGGGTCGCTTTACATGGTTAAAAAGAAACAACGAGCTTCATCTTCTAGTGATTTTAATCAACTTTCACACCATTTTGCTACTAAGTTGGATTTTGATGGTATTATAGATAGATAATTTTGATATCTTAGCTTGGTGGAAACAAAATGGCAAGATGTGTAACCTGTGCTTTCAGCCATGGCACGAGATATACTAACCCCTCCGATGTCAACAGCTCCTTCGCAACCTGCTTTTAGTGCAGGTGGTAGAGTCTTGAGCGACTTGAAAGATGACACACTTGAAATGTATACATGCCTCAGAGATTGGTTCGATGCCTAACATATTAGATTGAGAGCCAATGATGGTCAGATGAAGATGACAAAAGTGGTTAACCTAAGTCTAGTGATTCATTTGAAATTTGTATCTTACTAATTATGCTTCATGCAAAAATATTTGTTTGTATTATCTTTTTCCTTTTCTAAACCTAAAAATTTTGTTTTTTTTTTTTTTTTGTAATCTGTTGTTTTAGATCTCATGTTTTTTTAAAAAAATACTTAATAATAAGAAGGTGAGTTCATTACTCGTTATTTTAATAATAATAAAAAAAAAAAGAGTTTGTGGTCAGAAGATTTAACTAAAAAGTATTAAATAACGGCAGTATAAACTTTCAACACTTCACTTCTTGCATGGGATTGCAATGGGGCTTTGCCTTCAACGATAATTTATTCAAAAATGGTCGTTTGAGCGGTTGAATCATAGTCACACTAAATATATAAACACAAAGAACAATATCACGAAAATGATTACACTGAAAATAAGGGAAAGCAATACAAAAATCAAGTAATACGTGTCCAATGGAAACGATAATAAATATATTGGCAATTCTATTGATTTGATTGTAGATTTAAATTTTAAATCTTGTTAACACAATATGATCGTGGAAACTTTAACTTAAAAAAAAATAATAAATAAAATTCATTGTCACCTTAACATCAATCTCGCCCGTCTTCCTACTTATTTCTTCTTAATTAGTAGTATAGAAGTCATTATATTAACTTATATTAAAGCTGATAATGACACTGAAGCAGCCCAATACCTTTTTTTTTTTTTAATAAATTTATAGTGAATAAATATTTATTTATCGTTTATCAGAATTAAAGGAAAAATGTATATCTTGGATTGTTTTGTCAGTAATATAATAGTCAAATATAGAAAGAATCAAACAAATAATTTATTTTAGGTGGTTCTGAATACTAATTAACAAAATAAAAGACCAATTTCTGCAAAATTCATTTGGAATAGATAAATATTTTTAAAAAAAATAAAAAAAGGAATTTCAATTGGACTACTTACTTACGAATCACCGATACAAAGAGGAGGAGACCAAGAGACCACCAAAACGGTAGCAAAATTACCACAAACGGGCATTGACGCTGTAAAATTAGTGTCGGTTGCCCGTACGCCTACATTAAGCCACCGACAGGCTTGTCGGTGGTGCTGAAATTACTATCGTATCCTCAACTAATGAAGTTAGGGTTCGAGAATCTGTGTGTTTTTGCACCAAACTTCAAGATGTGGAAGGTCAGCAATAGGGAGCCAGTCGATGGGTGGAGGGAGGTGGGGGCGTGGCGCTGACATTAACAAGTGAAGGATTAAACAATTCCTTCCATTTTCATTGGTAACACTGATATAAAAATACAGATGCCATATGGAAATGAATACACTTCTTCTTCTTCTTGGCTTTTTTTTTTTTTTTTTGGCTTCTTTCTGTTCCTTCCTAGAGTAATGCCAAGGTTGCTTGGCCAATGGCATTACAATTCCCACCAGAAATTACGGTGGCATAAATAAAAATCATGACCACTATTTCCTTAAACAAGAAAAAAAATTTTAAAAAAAAAAAAAGAAAATGAAAGTGCTTACAAGGATGGAAAAATTAAGAATAACAAAAGGGGGACTTATTGCTTTTTATAAAAAGAAACTTTTTTTTTTTTCCGTTCATGCATGAATCAATTCTTCTTGCCCTCTTCACCTCCATCTTCCAAGTAGGCTTTCTTTCTCCTCTCGGCTGTAGCAAACAGACAAATCACAAGGAAACACGTGGCATAGATCCCGTGAACCTTCCAATTCGTCTTGGGTGGATGGTGCAGTACCACTCTGTGAAAGACGGCCAAGTAGCAATGCAGTCCAACGGCGAAGCCCACGAAGGTCTGGCCGAGTCCCACAAGCCTGGAACCCAGCCCAGACTCAGTAGAGAAAACCAGGACCAAGTACATCAACAGCAACAGCAGGTAGAAGACATAGCCAAGTGTCTGCAAAACTATTAAACAAACGTAGGTGGATTGCGCCGTGGCGTAGAAGAACTTGAGGGGCTCGAGGCCGGTGACTAGTGAAGTGAGGCAGAGGATGCAGAAGTAGATTGAGAGGTAAACTTGAATGAAAATCAAGATCTTTTGGAGAGAAAAATAAGCTTTGATGCGGTTGACTATTAAGGAGACGAGAAGAAGAGGTATTAGAACGAAGGCAAAAGAGACTGCAGAGGCAATGGTTGGTGCGTACTTGTTGCCAACATAGTTCTTGAACCCTCTGGTCATTTCTTGGTTGGCCTTCGTGAGGTACTTCTTGGAAGTCATTGAGATTCTCTCCAGGTCCGGAAACAGAGTTTGATGGAACTTGGATGGTAAATCTCTGAACCCGGAGATCAAATCATCTTCGTCTTCTTGATCGAGCCAACTTGGTTGTTTTCCCTTCTGGGTTGTCTTCTTCTGGTTGGATTTCTTCTCTGCGGTGCTCTTTTGGTTCTTTCCATTATTTTGTTTTTGGGATTCAGGGTCACTCAGTTTCTTATCTGTATGAATTGGGGTTTGCTTTGTGGAAGTAGGTTTAGCTGTTTTGTTCTTGGGTGAGGCCAGTTTGAGTAGATCCAAAGTTTTCTTATTGGAGGCTGAATTGGTTTTGTTGGAATTGAGCTTCTCGAGCTGGTAAATTGAATTGAGCTTTTTGAGCTGGGAAGTGGAATTTAGCTTCTTCAGCTTAGCCATAGATAGGATGCTAGTGATTGCTGCTTTGGTTGTATTTGTTGATTTTGCGAGCTTGGTTTGGTTCTTGGCGGAAAGGCTTGTCTTGATTTTGGTTTGGTTTTTCCCGGACAAGTTAGGTTTGATGAGCTTGGTTTGATTCTTTATTGACAAATTGCTGCTCTTTTTCTTGGGCGGCTGCTCTAGATCATCTTCCAACCCTAACAATCTTCTTCTACCAAAAGACTCTTTGCTCTCAAGCTTATTGCTGTCTGAGGAGGCACAGAGATCAACACAAGTAAAGAGAAGCAATATGAGATAAAGCAGTACCTTTCTGAAACTGAAGTACATGAGTGGAGTCATCTTGTGCATCAAAGGCTTATTGGCCTTGAAGGATCTAATGGGTACTACTTCAAAAATCTGTAGAACTTGGTTGGTATCCTTGAAGGATCTAATGGGTACTACTTCAAAAATCTGTAGAACTTGGTTGGTTTGGATACGTTGGATCCAAAACTTAAAGACAGAAAGACCCAGAAAGAGAGAGAGAGAGAGAGAGAGAGAGAGAGAGGAGGGGCAATTAGTGAAAGAGTGGACTCATGTACTGATTCGTGTTGAAGGTGACAGAGAGAGAAGAGTTGATGCAGAAGACGAGATCGGCCATCTGTCACATGGCGGCAAGTAAGGACAAGTGAAATGTGCCCTATTTCAACGCGGTTTCACAGGTTCCGGTGTTGCTACTGCCATGACTAAACAATAATGTATTGTTAAATTATTGTTATTACTCTTTTTGTGGCTTATGGGCCATCGTTTTGAATGGTACTTAATGCCTCAAGTCGCTATAAATCTATGGCTAAAAATGGGCTGAAGCCATGACTTCATTGGGTCCGCCATTTCTTACTGCTGACAGCAACAATGTTCACTTTTTTGCTCATCATCTTTTGCAAGTTTATTCACCGATTATTCTATTGTTTAGTCCAGTCTAGTTTCCACATGCGATTTAGCAAGCAGTCAATGGATCTGAGCTACCGGAAAACAATTGAAATACGGGAAATTGTATTTTATTCATCTGCCACTTGTTTATAATCTTTGCAATCCATATAATACTGACCGACGTTGGTTTTTAATGCATACCAAAATGAATGAAATAATATTGAAGTTGGGATTTTACTGTTTCACCCTTCAACGAGTTTAAGGATTTATTTTTCTTTATCTTGAAAGAACGTTTAACCTGCAAACTTCAATTATTCACATAAGCTGGCTTCTGATAATATATAACCATTATGTGAGCAATTATTTCATTCCACGATTAAAGACCGAGTTCGCATAAATAAAACCAATGTGAGAGATTAGCGAGCCCGTCAGTCCGTCGCGCATCACATCATGCCAGACTCCAATTTTCTTAATACTTTTGCATTTGAATTGGGTTAGAAATAATATAAAAATATATTATAAATAAACAAAATAAATAAATAATATAAATTTAAAGTGTATAACACTATAAATGGTAAGCCCAACAACTATAATTAAAGAAAAAAAAAAGACTTAGATTTGGACGAAGGGTTACGTTACATCTCTTATACTAAATTTAAGTTATCCATATATATATATTAAATTTTTGTTATTAAGTACGGGATAAATATTATTTTATAAATATATAATTTTTTTATTTTTTAATATATATATATATATATATATATATATATTGGAAATATCCTATCATATGAGTCGTAACTGTGAGCGAGTATACTAGGCAGTAGGCTCCTAATTTTTTGCCCCACAGCACAGAATGCTTTCTGTTCACACTTGCAATATTCCCTATTTATTTACTCCGTCTTCGTCTGATGCTCACTCGACTCCGAAGTGGGCTCTGAATATTCTGTGTTTGTGTAACATAATCCTGTCCGGGCACTGGGCGGATCCATGCAATCCCCACTTCAATTTAAATAACGAAAGGGGCCCTTACGTGAAAGTGCAAACATGCCCGCACTTCTAAAAATCGTTAGGAAAAAAAAGTAAAAAAAAAAAAAAAACAACATTTATTTGTTAAATGTTCCGTCAAGTATTTTTTTTTTATTATATATATATATATAATAAAGTTTATTTTTTTAAATTCCGAGAGTCTTGCTGTGAATTCCTCTTTTACTACTGGACGTATTATTTTATGAGAGCTTTTGTCTTTATAATTTTCTCTTCAAATTCCCATCCATTTTCTTTCCATAAGATATTTTGTAATCAATTTTTTACTTATAAAACTGGGATTTTTTTTTTCACTTGTTTAAATTTGTATATATATATCACTAGGCGAGACTTTTGGCATTTTTACCAGCTAAAGCTTTTTTTTTTTTTTTCCATTATTGGGACGGTGAGTTTTGATTTATTGCGGATAAAACGCAGATTTTTTATTTCGGAATGCGGTGGTTCATATGCTTTGCACTTCTTCTTGTTTTTTTTTTTCCCTAAATCTCCCGGACAGTATCCGCAAAAAGAAGCTCTGAAAAGGACAACTAGACATTAAAGACAAGTCCTATCTGGTATGCACATGAAGGAGTGTGAAATCGGGGGCTGAGAAAAAGGGCCATGCAAATGCGATGCAAGAAAGGATCACAGCCACTTTCTACCTTCTTTTATTAAAGTCATGTCCGCTTGGAATCTGACATTTTTTAAATGTACCGATGGCAAATATTTATGGGACCATAAACCCTTGAAGACACAAGACGTGATGTGTCATTTAATAATTTAGATGTGTGCTATTTTTTTATTTTTTTGAAGAAAATTGAAGCAAGTTTCAGGATTGGGACAATGGAGGTGGAGGCTGCTGCAATGATTGTGGAAATTAAATAATAGTAGTGGTCCGTGGGGTGGGGTGTGAAGAGGGGGGGGGGGCCTACGATGGGAATGGTAGAAGAGGCCGCAACATAGCGTCGGTGATGTTGACAGCCCATGGCCGTTAAAATGAATCATGGCTGCATTCCAAAATGATAAAAAAGGCTTGGTTTTGGGGTGAGAGAGGCTCGAACTCTCGACCTCAGGATCACTCAGAAGCTATGAGACCTACGCGCTAGCCAACTGCGCCACCACCCCTTGTTGAACACAAATCATGCCATTGTTTTAAAATATAATTAATTAAACAATTGATGGTGTCTTGTATTCTTTGAAACATATGTGTACAACTTAACTTTGGGTGATCATATGAACAAGAATCATTTGCAGATAAAGATACAAAAAGTGGGAGTGATGTTGACAAAGAGATATTGATTTGTTTAGGTTGCTTTAGGGAAGATGATAAATTAAAATAAGCCCAATTTCTGCCTCATAGGTCCATGCCTCTCCGGGACTGTCTCTGCAAATATTAGGCTGTCTACACCATTTTACTTTGTCACGCTTAACAATTAAACATGTGATGAGAGAAAATCGTGGCACCAATCTGGCCTTCATGAAACCATGGAACACCATGCACTTCATTCACAAAGACTGCATCACACTCTGGTAGTGGGACCACTCCTTAGTCACCAATTTGAGTTCTCGCTAAGAATCCTCCAAGATGCTCCAGACCCCGGTTCTTAATTTTCTAGCCTTCCACCAAGTGCATCAATGGGTAGAGGTTTCATGATACATACAAACCGATATGTCTTGGTTGAAAAGTGGAACATGCGAATAGGAGAAGAAAATAAGTAGCAAACTTTGGTAGAACATTAGATTGGAAGCAATATAAGCATTCACTGCACAATAATAAAGATGGGTTAATATTAAGTACTTGATATAATTTAGTAACTATCACATTTAAAATTTGGAATAAGATTTGGGGTTCAAACTCTACTTTTCACTTATAATTAAATTCTCCTTATCTTTTTTCAAACAGATCAAACTCAAAAAAAAAAAAAAAAAAAAAAAAAGGCTAATATTAGTAAATATGGACTCTAGTATTTAGGATATTTTAAATAATCATTTCCTTGTCTCTCAATGCTTAGGGAACATTTATATAAGCATAGCATATGAAAGTCTTGACAATTTTAATCACTGAATGAACCTGTGTGGAAAAGTGAAGTGACTGAGGCTCCTTAAGGAATCCATTTAATGGGCAATGCTTGTAAAGGCAACCTAGCCACTTCCCAATTGATTTGCACAGTTCATAATTATATTTGGCCAGCTTCGATAGCAATGCATATTTGTTCCAACAGGCTGTTGGTACTTCATTGTAAATGCATAGGATAGCTATCCATTGAGTTTTACTGCATAATTCGGGTGCGCCATAGGTGCACTGTACGGCAATGTATCATAAATTATTCAATCATTTTATTTTGCACAAAACATAGAGGAAAGGACACAGCAAATGAGGACTGCTTACTTGTTTGTAGCAGCAGCACTGCAGCATTCCATGATACGCTTAATCCAGTGTAGACAAAACCGGACCATGCGTGCGTGAACGCTGTAGACTGATCATCAGGCAATGCGAGCAGCAGAAATGCTGCTAAAGGAATGGCTGAAGCAGAGCTGATATGTGACAGTATAATCCTCTCGGAATTCAAGGGTATTCCCCATATATGCACCAAATGGATCACCGATTGAACCTGCAACTACAAAAAGAGTCATGAGAAAGGCTGTCTTTTCATGTAAGGAGCCTATAAATTCTAACCAAATTGGAGCAAATTATAAGGCCGATCAAGGGAACGGTCCGGAGACGACTTGAGCCACAAGTATATGGAAAGATGGTGTCTTCATGACCGAATTTGCTTCTTCGATCAGGTCCCTCTGATAGGAAAGACCTTGGAGCTTCCTATTGTCACTCTCAGAAAATTGTGGATCATTAGCAAAGAAGCAGTCCAAAATACCAAGACTAAACTTATTATTGCAACCAGGCACGCCTAGGAATGTTTTTGACACTATTCTATTGAGAAAAGCTCTGCTATATTGGTTTGACCTCAATGTTACTCATCTTGATTTGTGTTTGTCATGAAACGGTCTCTCGATTTAACCCTAGTGTTGCTCCTCCCCATTCAGTTTGGAACCCTAAATGATCCTTTCCCATATTCACAATTGTGCTTCCTCTCCTGCATTCTCTGTTCAATTTCAAATCTTAACTGCTTGCATTTTAACTTTGTTAGCCTTAAATTGTAAGTTTGTATCTCTGTAGTTTTACTAAAAAAAATTCATAAATTTTATTAATAATTCTCTTTCCATGAATCTTTTAGTGTTTTCATGTTTGTTTAGGTCAAATTGTCAAATATGCTTCCTTACCTTTCTTGGCCGATCTTTTTTAAGCTCTAACTTTAGCTTTTTGGTTATTTTTTGGTTCATTTTTTATATGGTATAGGCTAAGCAATTAAAGTCAAATATGAGATTCATGATAAATATTTTTTTTTAATGCATTATCTTTTTCAGGTTACAGTTAAGAAAACAACTACAAAATATATTGATATGAACTTAATAAGATTATGATCATTTTTTAAAGCAATATGTACAAAATTTTGAGAGTACAATATCTTAGTTAATTATAAAAAGAAATTAATGAAATATTGTACCATTTAAAGATAATATTTCCTTTAAGCTTTTTTTTTTTTGACATTATGGTTTACTTACCTATTTATTTGATTAATAAAATTAAACTTAGAGGCATTTGCATTGTCATTAGATGTTTGACATTTAAAGATACTTGTACAAGTTAAAAGTATATGTACAAATAAAATTCATCATGAATGTTCAATGGTAGAGGAGTATTTAACTAAAGAGTGTTTGGTGTCTTATTTAAGATATTTACATGATGTGGTGAAGACTTGATTTACAAGGTGTAATTAACAATTTGAATGTGTTTGACTTTTAAAAGTCATACAATATGAGGTCAAAAAAAGAGAAAGGGTAAGACTTTGACCTTAAACATTTTTTCTTTAGAACAAACACATAGATATGTATTATTAGATTATAAAGATAGAGAAGTTAAAGGTTATATCAAATAAGTTAACACTTTAACTAAAATTGATCCATCATTCTATCTTTTTTTATTATTAAAATTAAATATCTTAATATTCATATGAAATTACTTATTGTAGAAAATATAAGGAATTGATTAGTAGATGTTAAAGAAATAAGCTGATAAGAGTGCAAAATCACAATCAAGATTATACAATTTGATTTTAAAATAAAGTAAAAAATGAGTAGGTTCTTATTTATATTAGGTATTAACTTAAAGGTATAATTCTAGTAGTCACATATTATGTTGGATATTATATTATTAAGCACATATTCCACACAAAGGAATATGATATAAAGTGTAAAATGCAAAACAGTGGTGTGTCATTGAATGCTCTAACAAATAGCTTTATAAGCTCCATGAATCAAAATCCTATCTTAACAAATGTTACATATTATAGGGAAATCATAAAAATTATAAAACTAGACTATTGAGATCAATTTGATGTAGTTTTGTTTAAATATGATTAGTTTCATGTGAAAAAAAAAAAGATGATTATAAACTTATATGTGTAAATTTATCCAAATTGTATTATCTAAATAATTTATTTGTATTAACTAGTCAAGTTTTCCAAATGTTTTTGTGTTGATGATTTAATTGAGAAACACATTTATTATATAATGAAACAAATTTTTGGAGATTTATACCATATTGTTAAAAAAGTTAATGAAAACTTACTTAACATATTTTGGGAGAGTCATATATATCTAGGCAAAATGTAGAATTTTGTATAGGTAATGAACAAATTACTTAGATAAAAAAAGACATGTCAAATACTAAACTAACTTACAAATAAATATTATGTAATTTGAAAACAATGATTATAATTGTCAAAGTTGTAATGATGTGGTTATTGTAATAAATATAATATTTAATGTTCAAACTAAAGTTAATTTCATGATTATTCTAAGCAAGTGAGTTTTTATAACGAAACAAAAAGCCTTATTAACAATAAATGAACTAACGAGTTCATTCTTTAAGAATTAAACCTTTTAAACCGAATAAAAAATGCTAATAAAAATTAATGATTCCTTTGTTTGATGACATTTGATTTTTAATGGATTTAAAGTCGTAAAATTGTAATAATGTGTTTGTTGTAATTAATGTAATGTTTATTGTAAACAATAATGTTAATTTCATGTTTATTTTTTATGAATGACTCTTTTCAATGAAATGAAGAGTCTTATTAGCATGAAATGAAGTTATAAGCTTATCTTTCATAAATTAAACCATTTAAACCTTATAAGAAAAGTTAATTAGGATGAATGATTCCTTTTTTATTGGAGTTTAATGGATTTATAGTATTGGAGTTGTAATGACATGCTTATTGCAATTAATATAACATTTGTTGCAAATATAAAAAATTAATTTCTTGATCATTTGATATTAATGATCCCTTGCAATGAAAGAAGAAATTATATTAAAAAGAAATCAAGCTATGATTTCATGCTTAAAGAATTAAACTTTTCAAATTTGGTAAGAAATGTCAATCAAGATCAATGACTCCTTTTTTCTATGCAATTTAATGGATTTAACATACCATTGAATTACATATTTGATTATGTATACAATTTATCAAATGTTTTTAGAAAATTATACAAATATTTTTAATTGTTGGAACTCATATCTTTAATTTTCAACGTATGCACATGTTTAATATACTCACTTAATTACTTTTCTTTTTGTAAGATGATAACAATAATGGTAATAATAATACTTGTTAAGCAAATATGCTATGAACTAAGTTTCATATTTGATTGGTTTATTCTCTTGTAAACTATATTAAATATGTGCATATGACAATAATATCTCTCAAATTTTATATTTTTAGACATTTTATGATAAATCTTTTATATTTGTTCTAATGATTGATGAATTGACAAGAAAATTATTATTTCAAAAATTATGTGTCAATTGTGAGTAATTAAAATAGAAAATTGGTATAAACAATATAAATTTACTAGTATTTCAATAAAAAATTTATGTACTTATTACTCAAAATTACTGTTGTTATATTTAAAAATATTGTTTTCAAATTTCAAAATTATTATCTTAATTACTAAATACTACTAACTTTATGTTACACTATCCTTATTTTTGTCTCCAAATTATTGTTATTATTATTTAAATTTGATATCTTTTTATATCAAAATTGTTACTTTTAAATTTAAAAAATAATATTATTTTATCTTAAAAAGATTAATTTTTTATATTGACCATGTTACTTCTGTAATTTAAGATCGTTATATTAACAAATTTAAAATATGTTTATCAATCAACTAATTATTACCTATACAATTTATATAAAATTCTTAAAAATTAATGTTATTAATCACAAAAATCGTTAGATTGAATATTTTTTGTAATTTTTTTATTGTAATAACTTTTAAAATTGTTAGGTAAAAATTATTACAACACATACATAAAACTGTAGTTAGTAAATTATTGCCTTAAACATTAGATAATGATTTAACTTACTTAACCAATAATTTTTCACCATTATTATAAGTATTTTATAGTATAGTATATAGTGCAGAGTCTTCTCATGTCCCTAAAGAATGTCATCTGAGAGTAACTATTAAAGAATGTCATCAGGATTGTGCCTATAATTATCTAAGTCCAATTTGGGGCATCAATAAAAAGAAAGGTCTACTTTCCTAAGTTCCACGGACATTCATCCAATGTTGAATCTTGTTGAACTGTAAAATGGCATCGATTGCAAATGTAAACCAAAATTTCCAATTTTATCACACTACAATTCAGTAACACAAATGGAACACTTGTGACATCCATTACGATTCAGTAACACAAACATTCTTTTGGGAAAATTGTTTTCATGAATCTTGGTCTTAAAAAAAAAAACTTATAAAAAAAACGACTAGCAAAAGAAACACCCCATAGAGAAGAATCTCTAACAATAGTCAACATGTCTAATCCCAACCCCTTTTTGACCTTATGGATCTGCGTCCAAAACACCATAAAATAGATGGAGAGAGAGAGAGACTGAACCATGGAACTGAACAGACTAAGTGAAGTGAACCCATCCCAGTAAGAAAAATAAGTAATGGTCTCAGTTGAAGTAAGAAAAATAATAGAAAATACATCAATGATTATATTTATGCATTGAGATACGTAGATGCTCAATTTGCTATCAATGATTATCATTGTATTTATTTATTTATTTATTTCATCAACATTAAATTCTATTTATGCTTAAATTATTATATACAGAAAGAAAAACTGAATTTTTTTAGAAATATTTTTTTAATAAAACAAAACAGAAAAAAAAATAGGGTATGAAATTTTAGCCCTTTTCTAAAATTTCTTTTCTCTTTCCTTCTTGACACCACTTTAGCAAAGACAAGAGAATATTAATGTTTCTAAAATTTAAGACAAGTTTACTTGTAAAATTAATAGAAGCTTACCTGCTTATGACCAATTAGCTGTGTGTGTATATGTAGAATGAATAGGCACTCATCAGTTCCAATGGATTATGACTAAAGATCATTAACAAATACAACTAAAGTATGCTAAGAATATCCATCAAACACGCACCAAAGCCCCAAGACAACTTTTTTATTTTTTAGGTTTTTTTATTAGTTAACAGTAACTTCATTTCTTTAGAATATTTTTAAACTTTTTTTTTTAACAAATACTTGACAAAAGGACACTAATTGTAACTGTCATTATGTTAAATATTACATTTTAAAAAGTGGGTTGTGAATAATTTTTTTTTTACACCAAGTTGTATTAACCTACAAAAATAAGAATATATTTATATTAGGTCAACAAGCAAAACGATCTTTAATGGGAACAAAAAATAGTTGTGGGTGGTTAAATTAAAATATATTAAATATTAATTTTTCTAAAAGAAAATAATTTGTTTACTTATCATTTTTATTTTTTTCTTCTCTTCTCTGTTTTTACTTTTTTTAGAGGCAAAATCTGGTAGAATCTTCCCTCAACTAGAAACCATCCCCAGTGACATAAACAAGAAACAACTCATCATAACAACAAATTTCAATTTTAGGTTACCCCCCCCCCCAAAAAAAAAGAAGAAAAAACTGCTCTGTAAATATATCTATACAATAATTTATTCATAGGTAGCAGCAGCTACAAAGTAAACAGAGTATTGAAAACCAACTTAAAACTTTGTCATGTTAGCCAATCAAGGAAATTGACAACCATCTATCATATCGCTCTTGGCACATGGGATAATATCCAACATATGACAATAATTCACAAGATGTTACATAAATTAGACCAAGGAATAGCATCCAACAGCGCCTTATAAAAGACTTCTTTAGATTATTTTCTAAGAACCTTTTCTTGGAGCATAATTCTCCAACTGATTCCTGTGACTTTCTTTTTATAAAAAAGTTGGTGATAACTAGCATGAAATTTGATAATACATATACCATTGGTTAACTTTCTACTAAATTTTCTTAAAATTTGTATAAAATAAATATGTAAGATTATAAGGAAAAAATAAGAAGGAAAAAAAAACTATAAATTTTAATTATAAATCAAAAGAAGAAAACAGACCAAATCTGCAGGCGCACAGATGGACTTGCTTTTGGCATATTTTTAGTTAAACAGTACAATTTAATTTTGCTTTCCTAACTTTACTATAACCTTTTCTGGGTTTCTTCTGTTTTGATCTCCCTTGTACGTTTTGTTGTGCATTATGGAGAACAAACAAAAGGGATTTTCGTGGGGCATAGGCCTACAGTGCATCCTGTCCTACAGGTGATTTTCGTGAAGTCCACAATCTGTCTACCACTCTCTTAGAAACTGTAAGTCGATAGTGAAAGCAAAATATGCTTTATATATATATATTTTTTTTTTTTAATTTTTGGTGCATCCTCTTTCTCCAAAGCAATTAACCTCTGGATGACATTTAGCCACGTAAGTGTGAAGTTTACAGAGGAAGATTATGTATAAAGTAAAAATTAAGGAATACAAATTAAGATTTATAATTTTAAAAAAAAAGACAAAGATATTTCACTGTTATAAAAGTACGTATTATTTTTTATTAATGAAAAAGTTATTTTATTAATTGTGTATAATAAATTCAACAAAAATTCCACCCAACAAATATTTCCTAAAAAGTAATTGTAATCCTCCCAAAGGGTGGTTTTAGTAACCTCCGTCCCTACAAAAGTATACATTTTTTTTTTAAGTACGAAAATTGCTTCCTCAAAAATATTTGTTGCCCCCCTCCTACCTTTCAGCCTGCCTTTTCAAAATATATATTAAAAAAAAAAATCCTTTTTTATCACTGACTAGTTGCAAGAAGTGGAAAAAAAAAAACAAACAAAAAAAAGCCCTTTACTCCATAGAAAATTATTAAGCAAAACATTTGGTGGTCAAGAAATTTTCTTTTCCAATTGATTTACTGCATTTTGTATATGAGTAAGGCTAATATGCAAAACCTATATATATATATATATATATATATACAAACATATTTTTATGCTTGCTACAAATACCTCATACGACAACCCCTCAAAGAAATTTTCTCGACGCTTTTTTGCTTATAAATTTTTCCTCAAAAAAAAAAAATATTATTATTATTTTTAACTCTATCCTATCCATCACTGAATTGTTACCCATGTGATAAAGCTAATTCATGATTGATGGGTAAAATTTGTACCTGACTTAGTAGATAAGTTTAATTAAAACAACTAGTCCATAACAAGTAACTTTTATTGGCATTTTGACGGCTCTCTGTGTTGCCTATAATAAGCCAATAATGAAAGTGTTGTTAGCATGGGCCTCTCCAACATTACAAAATCATTCCTTTACTAATATGAAAATTTTTCTGCTAAAGGCTGAAGATATTTGCAGGTGACTTCACTATTTATATTTACAACTTATTATTATTATTATTATTATTTTCAATTCTTCTTATAGATAAAATTCTGATAGTAATACTTTGTTTTTTTTTTTATGTTTTTAATTATTGAAGTTATTTCACGTTTTACCATGCAAAATGAATTAGTATGAGATAATATTCATATGGGATATTTTTTTATATAAGATTCAAAACGAATTTCTTTAATATCTTTCATGTATTCCTCTCTTTTTTTCTTTTTTTTTTTTTGTTTAAGGAGAATAATAAAACCCCAATAAATTTTGTATGTATAAAAAATTGAAAATAATCACCTAAGAGAGAGAAACATAAGGTTAGAGAGCAATGATAGAATATTAGACCATCAAGACGAGATAAGTTTGTCCAACAAACCTAACAACCAGCAACATCTCTCTAAATAGAGATATGACAAAAAGATATCATTTATTCGCAACCACTCCCATTATCTATTTGCCAAAGGGCACCGAAACAAGGAAACTCTTTAAACCAGTGTGTTGGAGCACACAACAATGTGCTTAGACTGTGTTAATGGGGGGGGAAAGCCAGAAGAGGGACTCCTAAGAACCTTGGAGCATTTGATATTATTTATCCCCAAAAAAAAAAAAAAAAAGATATGAGATTGGGCTGTGTGGGGCCCCAATCTATGCTTACCGTCGCTTTTACTCAGTGACGGATGCAATGAAGGTCCGAGGGAGGCACATTGGCCCCACAAAAAATTTGATTTTATTTCCGTTTCTTAAGATTTGTTTTCGTGTTGATCCCCTAAAATATATATATTTTTTATTTTTTTTTTTAACCTCCGTCTTATCTATGACACGGGTTCATAATTGCCGCCTATGGCCCGCCAATATTTAATTTATTTTTTAATATTTAATTTTTTTGTTAATTTGTCCTTCCATAAATATTTTTTTTCCCCCTAAAATATTTCTGTCCCCACTTTGATCTCTCCGACAACTCAATCTACAAAATTTTATAATTTTTCCAAGTGTCAAAAATAAAAATTAAAAAAAAAACACCACAAAGCGGACAAAGGGGTCAGGAGGACAACCGAATCTTTGCAAGTGAACAAAATTTGCAGTCTCTCTACTTTGCATTCTTTTCTACTCTTTTTGTTCATTCTCTGTACTACACAACAAATCATTCAAGGGACATAAATAAAAAGGAGAGAGAGAGAGATAGGAAGAAAAGGTCATTGTTTAAGTCATAAAAGTAAGATCAAATTCTATTGTTTAACTAAATATGGCAAAAGCAAGTTTGATCCGTTTTATTCTTTTGATTTATAATTAAATTTTATAATTTTTTTATTATCTTATATATTTATTTTATATAAATTTCAAGAAAATTTATTAGAAAGTTAACTACTATATATATATATATATATATATAATCAAATTTTATATTAATTATGAACAAGTTTCTTATAAAGAGAAAGCCAGAAGAATTAGTTGCAGAATCATGTTCCAAGTAAGGGTTCTTAGAAGTTGATCTAAAGAATCTTTCTATTATTATCTCATTAATTAATCGGGATGAAATTAAAAGAGTCTATTTACAAAAAAAACAAAAAAAAAAATCCTTGTTAATGGAAGAAACACAAGCTTCCTCGACAAAGTTTTAGAAAGACTATGCGTCATTTTCAATCAAGTTGGTTTGATGAGTTTGGTAATTAGTTAATATGAGTGTATTAAAAGATGTTACCTTCTGTTTGTATTGTTATCTTATGAGGTTTGATTTTAGAGAGAAAGAAGGCAATGATATGTTTACTGCTGAGGGATTTGAGAATTGGTTAAGAAAAAAAAAAAAAAGAGGATAAATTGTATAATCATGTTGGAGATCACAATAATGCTCATAATTAAGTGCAGAGAAATTGTGAAGCATTGGCGAAATAAAGTCAACATTATTGAAGTTGCTCTTATTAAGCAATCTAATCAAATCCAATATGATTATCGAATTTATTTGACTGCAACAATTAGATTGTATTTGATTTCTCTTATGGCAAGAGTTAACTTTTTGTGGTTACAATGACTCTTAATTTTCGAACAACAAGGGAAATTTTCTTACTGCACATAATAATATCATTGATAAGGTTTTGAAAAACACTTATTTAAATTTTAAAGTTGATAGCACCTAATATCCAATATATATATATATATATATATATATATAGTGAATGTTGTAGCTATTGAAACCACTAATGTTATCATTGATGATTTTGGAGATTTTATTTTTTATTTTTTTTGCTATTTTGATCGATGCATCTCTCGATATGTCATTTAAAGAGTAAATGGTTGTTGTTCTATGTGAGATTAACAAAGAGGGATGCATAATTAAGTGTTTTCTTAGTACTATTCGTATTTCTAATAGTACAGCTCAATCATTGAAAGAAGCATTTGAATATTTATTTGCAGGATTTGGATTGAATTTTTCAAGAATTCACGAACAAAGCAAGGATGGAGCCAGTAATATGTGAGGAGAGTTCAATGGACATTAAAGTTTTGATTTTGAAAGAGAGTGAATATAGCTATTACGTTCATTGTTTTGCATATTAGCTTCAATTAGCACCTGTGACAATTGCAAAGAAATACGTAGAAGTTGCTTTTTTTTTTTTTTTTAACATAATTGGTAATTTTTTTATTGTGCTTCAACTTGAGAGTTATATTAATGTCTCTGTGTAAGTTTTCATGTTTAAAAGTGATCGGTGATTTTTTATAGAAATTTGTGAAGACAAAAAAGAAAATTGTATAACCGTAAATTCATTTACTTTTGAAATTAGTCTTGATTCCACCGGCAGCAATAACTACAATAATAATAAAAAGCTTTTTCAACAATGAGCATTGTAAAAAATCGATTGCACAACTCTTTTCTATACATACATACATATAAGTATAGTGCAGAGTAATCAAGATCATTGGTCTCTCCCTACAACTCTTTTCTATACATACATACATACATACATATATATATATATATATAGAGAGAGAGAGAGAGGTATAGAAAAGAACACAGCTTAATTAAATTGCATACCATATATGATGTCTATGGAAAATGGCACTAATGTCTAAGGAATTATACTTACAAAAGTTTTGTATTTGTTCTTTTAAAATGAGGTGGGAATGACACCAGACTTTTTTTTTTTTTTTTTTGAGAGGTCCAGAGAATGCCAAAAAGTGGTGCATCTTTTTGGGTTTGGCTCTAAATTGTAGGGCTTTAGTGACACTAGAGAAAGAAATGATGAGTTTTAGAGAGAAAAGACATCATGGCTAAAGAGCGTAGGCCGGCCATGTGTTCACTGGTATGGGCCACACCATGATATGCTAAAAGAGCAAAGTGAAAAAACTAAAAAGGACAGGGAGCAACCCCTCTCTCCCCCCCCCCCCCCCCCCCCCCCCCCAACCCAAAAAAAAAAAAAAAAAACTCCCACAATCCCATGGCTAATCATTTGAATTTTATATGGGTGCAAAAAAGTATATTTAGGTTTATAAAGGCCTAAGTAAGATAGCAGCTCCCGCTTCGTGAAAGTCACCCAATATCCTGTACACATGATATATATATATATATATATATATATGTTCCCCACTCAAAGCAAGTGACCTTTTAATGTTCATTTGTGACCCCCTCATAGCAAAATGATTCAAAAAAATTTGAATCTACTACACTAGTTCCCAGCTCTATCATGATCTCTTTTTCCTCGACATTCAAAATTTAAATAACAAAGGTGAAAGAGGTATGAATCCTATACCCGAACTGAGAAAGATCATGATCTATCAATCAATCAACGAGATGCACTCATAAAAAAATGAAAAAACTTTTTTGGATATATTTGCGAAGAGTTACAATGAGAACAGTTTTCAGAGTAGTGCTTCTACTTTTATTTGTCAACTTTTTTTCACTCTCATCTTCGGACGCGGGATGTTGTCATTTCTCACTACTGTACTATACTGTTAAAAAATATATAAAGGCTTTATTTTTATCAAGAATCTTGAAAAACAAAAATACAAAAAAAAAAAGAATGTAAATTTATGGCAAACACATTATAATTAATAATTATGTAAGAAATACATATTACTTATAATTATCGATTATAATTAATTTATGTCAAATCTTGCATTTATTTTTCTCTGTATGTGAAATAAAAATCTATTTTTATTTTAGATATTAGATTCGTTACGTGTCCCACGCAGTCGCTCCCTGTCTCCCCCTCGTTTTTAGCCATTTAGTTTTTTTGCTTTGCTTTTCCTTCTTCTTCAGATGCGCATTATCTTTGAGGGAAGGGGAAGGGGGAGAGATGGCCAACAAGCATGACGGAACAGTGCTAGAACCACACATCAACATGACGACGACATGTGCCTGTCTGACTACGAGGGCAAGCGGAAGACCCATCCGGAGCTTCGGATGGTGGCTTTAAGCATATTAAGTCAGATACTGGTTACTCCCAAAATACTTTTGAATGGATGGTTACCTACCGTTGAGTTTCTATAAATACACGATTGCGGGCGGCTCGGTATTCCCAATTCTCGCCACCAATCACTCCCAGATGTTATTTAAATCCATTAATTAATAAAGAAATTAGAGTGAGAGAGAATATGGAATAAAGAAGTTGTGGACAATAATCAAACAGACAACAGACCAAATCCATTCTGTCCACTTTCTTGCACGAAAACAATAACCCTTTTGTTTTTGTCCCTTTTTTTTTTGGTCTTTTGATGAACTCGATTAAATTTTTATGTCAATAAAATCGTGGGAATGAAGGTCTGAGGAGTGAACAGGCTTTTAAGTTTTATTATTAATTTTTTTACACTGATTATTAAGTCTTTTTACCCATTTAGAGCTCATTTAATTGATATGTTGTTAATTATTGTTGCAGATTGCTGTTGATAATTGTCATTGCGTGCCACTAAAATAAAATTATATTGTTTGATTAAATCGATATTGTTTGTTGGTGTTTAAATAGTAAATTGACAATTCGGGACATTTTGTTTTTCGTATTTTTTACAATACAGGATTTTGACCTACTAGAAAAACTGTGGCAGGAGTGAAGAGAAGACCTGCAAAGAAAAAGATGGAAGGGAAGCAGCCCGTAATCTGTTTTCTCATACGATGAAATCATTATCTCATATGCTTGGAAATTGACAATGAGCCAAGAAATATTCGCTTGTCATGTACCCGTATATGGACCTCTCCGAAGCATATGGAGTCAAGTGGCCACATGAAAAAGAGACACTGCCATTTAGATAACGAAGCAAATCTATCATTGCTAATCAAACATGGCACCACGTTACTAAAATTGTTTTGTTGATAAACATTGGGGAGCATTTTTATAATATCTTCATGATACGTGGGAAGAATCACAACTCCCTCCTACAACTCCCTGGAACGCAAACTTTTTCCTTTTTTCTTTTTTCGCTTAGCTAAAGTGAAGTAAAATTAAAGCCAATGAAAGTTTAAATTATCGTAACTAATAATATTCAAGTTAGCAATATATTTTCAATTTGGGTTTCCTTTTCCGGGAAAAGTTAAAATTAAAACACAAATTTTCATGAACGTGATAGCAATAATTTCCTTTGTTATGATTATTATAATATTTTGCCATTGTTATTGAGTTCTCCCGCTGCCTTTGAGAGGAGACTGACTATAGACAAATAAATGTCAATACTTGAGGAAAGATATGGGACGATCTTAATTTTTTTTTTTTTAAAAAAAAAAAAAAATCGATCAAGGAAGCAGCAATAAGACCCAGCTTTCGTTTCATTCTCAACCTTGATCCTTTTGAAAAGTAATGACAACAGCAACCCCCTAAAAAGCGAAAACAAACACTCCTTAGAAGTTAGAACGAGCCAACAAAAAGTGAAGACTTCAGATATCCAACGAGAAATCAGAAATTCTAAATATCGAAGGCAATTTCACAGGGAGAATAAATAAACCAACAAGAAGGGCGTTTTCACTGTGAATCATGTACACTAAACAACATCCAAAAGGCCACGATCTTTCCCATTTAAGCGTATAACAGGTATAATACGAATGTGTTATTGTCAAATGGAAAAAGGATTGTCATACCTTCATGACAGGGACGATGTGATACAAGTGGAAAACATGAATTCAACGCTAATAATTATGGATTCAATCCATATAGATCCGCAAAGTGATATATTAATAATAAATAAATTAATAGTCATAACAAGTATAAAGTATGCACGTATATAAATTCATACGCACACATTTTTTGAACCAAAAAAAAAAAAAAAAAAAAAGAATATGAAATGATACAATCCAAGTTACAAAAACATGTATCTACAAGCTATGGAAAGTCCGCATTTACCGAAAAGAGCTCGATCAGAAATATGTAGACATCTTAAGAGAGAAAGAACCAGACTATCATTTACACGTGAATAAGAGAAAAACAAATGAAAGTAAAAAGTAAAAAATAAAAAATAAAAATAAAAATCGTGGTAATTATGTTAAGGTGGAAAGCGAGAGAAAAGGCAGAAGAAGAATTATTCTTCTTTCATGCACGAATCAAAAGATGCTCGCCGACCCATTTATGCTTGTGGTTCTAGATTATATCTGGACTCATCACCAGTAGTATGGTTGTACTTTCTATTCCGAAGAACAAATCCAAGATTCTACCATACATTCACTTCTTGTAGGCATATTCTCCGGGCCCTTATCGCCACGAAGATCTGATGAAGAAGCCGAGTAGTTAACCTTCCCGTTTGTGACTCGCTGTGGGTCGTTGTAACTTCCGTTGATGGACCTCAGAAGGCCTTGATGGCCACCGCCCTCATTTGAGCAGCCCACTCCGTCTGACCTGTTTGCAGGATTGATGTCGCTCCTGTGCAATGGTGTATCTGATGATGACGATGACACCATGTTTTGGAGACCATGGCCCAAACCAATGTCTTCCAGGCCACCTATTTTGAGATGGGGTTCGTTGGATGGAAGTTCAAAAGATTCCTGTGATGTCTTGGTGGTGCCAAGAGTGGATGAATTGAGAAGTGGGTATTTACTATGATGATCTTGAAGGAGAGAGTGAAAATTGAGAACCGGAGTTTGCACGTTGATGTTGAGTAAATTATTCTGTGGCTGTTGCTGCTTCAGAAGGCCTAACTCAGTAGGTATTTGGTAGTTAACTGAAGTTGAAGAACTAGTAGTAGCATTATTAGCGGTAGTACTGGAATTGACCTTAGTTGTGCTGTTCGGAGCTATGGCATCAATAACAATAGGAGTAGGGAGCGACGTCGAAGTTGGAGGAGGGAAGAGAAAAGGTGTCTCTGGCGGCCGTGATGGTGGTTGGACTCTTTGAGCAAAAGGTCTCAAAAGGTAAGAAGGTGGTGGCGAAAGGTCCAAATGGGAGGCTGCTGACCTCAGAGTGGAGGCTGCAGTGCCTAGTAGATCAAGCCTGCTTCTTGAGAATGGTGAGCATGCGAATGGTGGTGCAGGGATCCCAGTGAACTCCTGAACCATAGCTCGGAAATTGGTGGTGTCAGTGGTCAAGACTGTAGTTGGTGCACGCCTAGAAGCTCTGGATCTCTTCTTCGGATTCCTACCAATATGGCCGCCCCCGCCGCCGCTGCTGCTGCTGACGGTGTTGTTGCTTTGATCATTAGCATTTGAGCCTGAAATTGAAACTCTTGCAGCACTTTCTGCTCCCGGTGGGATCTGTACAGAAGGAAAAGTGGTTCGACTTTGTGTTTGTTTCGTGCAGAACTGCTGGGTTGGTGACGAGCATGAGGCCATGAACCCACCCAAATCAGTGCAATTGGGCTCAGATCTTAGGTTCTTGGACCAGACGTCAAGACTGAGAAGCGAATTGGGGTTGGTGAGCAGCGCTGGTGCCGGTGATCTCGACGCCGATGACAAAGGACCAAAATAGTTTAACAACGGGTCAAACATGGAGGATGAAGCGGAGTTGTGGTGGTGCTCTGATGAAGGTGGTGGTGGTAGGTGTGGCAAGGGACTAACATGACTTAATGGGTTGATATCGTGGCTCAAGAAAGCTGAGATTGACTCAGCGCGTGAATCAAACTCTTCCTCTCCGCCACTCGATGAGGAGTGCATACTTCCACTATTACCAGAATCCATTTCCACTCAAACCAAGACAGAGAGATGCAGAGACGGTGATATGGAAAGAGAAAGAGAGAAAGAGAGAAAGAGAGAAAGAGAGAGAGAGAGAGAGAGAGAGAGAGAGAGAAAGAGAGAGAGAGAGAGAGAGAGAGAGAGAGAGAGAGAGAGAGAGAAAGGGAAGGATGCAGAGAGATTTGCTTACTCGTACTCTCGCAGACACATTTAAGAGGGAAAGCTACAAAAAAAAAAAACATAATATTAAGCCCATGAGGAAATATATAGAGACACAGAAATAAAAGATGGCTTCTGGAAAAGGAAGAGATATATATCAAGAAACAAAGTACCCCAAGTTGTCTTTCAAACTCTCTGATCTGCAACAGAGGACAGCGTTTTGGTTGGTTTTACTTTTTCTTTGGGTAAAAGAGTACGCGTAAAAGAAGGCAACAGAGGCAGCAGGCCACGGTCATTGAAATTGATGGTTGCAGCCGGCAAGTGAGAGAGATAGAGACAGATGGCAAACTTTCTCAACTCTGTATTTTGCCCTTGCTTCTCTTTTTGTTTTGTGCCACTTAGGGGGGGGGGGCTGAGGTTGAGCCTTAGCAAGAGGGTCTTCTTGAGATAGAAAAGACAAGAGAGGAGAGAGTGGTAGGGCAGCCACTCTGCCCTCCGTGATGGTGTTGATGATGGGTGAGAGGAGGCAGCAGCGGGTCAGGGAGATGGAGATTTGCAATTTTGATTTGCAGTGTGAAAAGAAGAAAAGAAGAAAAGAAGAAAAAAGAAAAGAAAAGAGAGGAATGAGGTTAGGTTAGCTGTACATTAAAAATATGCTACTTTCTCAGTATTATAGGCTTAATTCTTGACACATGGAACTTATTTGAAAAAGTTCAGATATTATTTATCAACGATTTTAAGAAGATACAAAAAATAAGTATAAGATTAAATATAAATTTATTATAATTATAATAAAATCGTATAGAGTCCATTTCTTTTGTCATTGTAATCCAATTCTTCGCTTATTTTATTTGTGCAAAGCATGGGAATAATTGTACCAGAAAACAAAGTCATGGAAAAATGTGATCGACGAGCAAGCAATCAGGCTTGGGAAGATGGTTGTTGAATGGTACGAAGGAGAAGCAAACATAAACAGCCAGCACCACCACCACTTTTTCAAAATCAAAAGAACGGAAAAAAAAATAATAATAATAATAAAGGGGAACAAAAGAGAGAAGTATTATTAAATTATTTTCTTTATGAATAGAAAATTGAATAGATGTGCTAATTATCTGACATTATCTACATTTTGTCTCATGTCCTTGTGACGTAGGTCTAATGATAGCCCAAGAAAAGTATTTATTACTCTATGTTGATCCTCCTTGCGGGTTATTTGGGGCATGAACATGATAGACCAAGTTTACTGGTCGAATAGACTTTACTAATAAATAAATAAAAAAAAATTTCTAGCGACGGCCTTTGACGAGGTCATAAAAAAGAAAATCTGGTGTGTCAGCTTGGGGCCATTATTGAGAAACCTCAGAGCATCTTTCCCTATTTTCTCTGCAAAAATTAACATGCAAAATCATGATATTTCTGCCATTTTCATCTTCGTTTCCGTCTCTTCCCCCCCCCCACCCACAAAAAAAAAATAATAATCTTTTATATCCCTTCAATTTATCTTTATTATAGGCTTAACTATGTGGTTTTTGATATAATTATTGACAATTAATTTAAGGGTTTTTTCTTAAAAAAAAAAATTGGAGGAAAAAGCAAGAAATATCCATTTTCGGGATGGATGGATCAGTTCAACAACAACACCAGTTCGCTCCAACTATCAAAACCAAAAGAAACTGGCTAAAACCTATTTAATCTACTTTTTCGCCTAACATTTAATGTTCATCAATACATCACCTAACTGTATATTACTTTAGTGTATAATAATGATTTACATTATGCACAACTTCGTATTGAGATAGACGTCTATTTCATTCTATTGGGGTTCTTATATCATTCTATTTTACTTGTCTATTCTTCCTTTCTTTTTTTTATGTTTTTTCACCCTATAAGACCAAATCCTAACCCCAATTTGAAACTTGAAGATACTTTTGCTAGTGTGTTGTGCATTTGGCTGGGATTAAAATCGTGGAATGTGTATGAACCCTTCTTTCTAATTAACAAGAAAAACATAGATTATTGGTAGATGAGATCAAAATTTAATACCACTATTTATGTGTTTAATGTAGAGCAGATTGTATAAACTTATAAATATTTGAATGGTAGCTCCTCGTTATAAAAAAAGAACTAAATTAGAATAACACTTGATCTTCACATGCAAAAATTAATAATTATATGCTAAGGATATATATATATATAGTGGTTGTAAAAAAAAAAAAAATGTTACCTAAGTAATACGTACTATTATATGAACCCTACAATAAATATCTCCATTTCTTAACCATGCTTTTGCGTTTTTAGTCTCCTAGCTTTTCTCTTGCATGTTTGCGTTTTCAGAGATTACCAACCAATTGTATAACCCCACATGTGACTCGTTATCTCCAAATAATGACATGATCTTATCTCCCCGAGTTGCTTTCCTCTGTAACTTCTGGTTTTTAGGACTTTTACAAGAATATCAAATATGGTTCAGGACTTATTTTAAGAGGGCCCACAGTCTCCCTTGCTTTTTCGGCTCTTCCCAACCGGGTTAAATTCAGTCCATGTACGTTTATTGGGTGAGGGTCTTAACACAATGTAGGGAATGGAATATCTTGACCAACAACAAAAATGTGGATTGATGGGACGGGATGGGCCTCTGGCTCGCCTGAGGATGCTAATAACCATTCCTACTAGCCTCATCTGAGTCTGGGCCGCTTGATTCATAGGACCTTGTTCTGATGGTTCCTCCGCTTCACAATAATTTTTGGGATTGATAGGAGCTAGTCACATAACGGTTACTGAAAAAGGTGGCCCCACGTACCGCATTTATGGATGGCCAGTGGTTGACTGTATGCATGCGCTACGTGCTATTTATATGGGCAGTAATAGGGTCATTGATCGAACTTTATACAGGCGATGATTGGACGGTCTCTCATGTCAAAACGTTCAATAGCTCTAAGGCAGTTGTTACTATTGGGCGGGGCAACAATTTGCCAGCCACATGTTGCACAAACAGGCAAATGGATTGGTCGATCACCGAATGGCTGCCTCTGATGGGCTTTAGCCAATATGCCCGATAAGTTTCTTTGACAGGTTTGCATCATTGTATAGGTAATTACTTATGCGTAGATACAATAGGAAAGCGATGGGGTTGAAGCAGTAAACTGCTAAGCAGTTGTATAGAAATTTATTTTATTTATGCAGTCTGTAATAAAACTTGTCTTGATTCATTGGTTAGAGTTTCTGATCATCGTCACATCATGGTAAGTCCAAATGGTAGTTTCATCTTTCATTTGCCTCCCACAAAGCCATCTGCATCCAATGCAAAAACAACCTTTGAATTTTCTCGTGCCATTGTTCTTTATTCTTTTTGGACATACCAAAAGGCAATCTTTAGAATAAGGGGGGAAAGGAAAGGCATAATTTGGCTGTTTTAAAATGTACAACAAAACAGATATGGTACATGGAAGCCAAGAACCCCCAAATTTAGCTGGCTTAATACAGCTGTTTCCATACGAGTGGATGCTCAAATGCCACTACAAAACGCTAACTTGCCCTCTCTCTCTCTCTCTCTCTCTCTCTCTCTCATATTAGGTGCGTGAAATGAGTGCATATATATCGGCTGTAAACAATATTGCATGAGAGGGCCCCCAAGGCTCCAGTGTAAGGGAAATAAAAGAGAGACTCCTTTTTGTCCATTCTGAAAATCTAGAGATCTAAAATTAACATAAGACCGGGTCTCTTGGTTCCACATTTCCACCGCGTAAGAAACAGTGATGGATTAAGAGGCCAAAAAAAAAAAAAACAAAACAAAACAGAGAGAGAGAGAAAAGACCCCAATCCAGCTTTTGCACTTTTTAGTAAAAACAAACACGAAAATTTGAATTGCTATTACCTATTTGCTTGCAATTTTATAATTTTCTTTCTAGTTCCCTTTTTCATTTTCCTGTTTCCCAACCCCCACATCATGCCATCCCATATTGTTTGTGTCTTTACGAGAAAGAGAGAGAGAGAGAAAGCAACAAGGAAACTTCGTAATTTCCTGGCTGCCACTCCATGAGGCCTCGAAAAACATCTCCTAATCTAGGCTAATTTTCAAACCCCATTTCTAATCACGCGTTTAATTCTTTTTCTTTTTTTATCCTCCTTCTCTTTTGTTTGTTTGTTGGTTTGTTTTTTTTTTTTAAAAAAAAAAATTCCCTTCCTTTTATTCCGCCATAGTTTTGATGATTACAATTTGTTTCTTGTATTCTTTGTTCTGACGAAATATTTGTGATCAAAGTCAACCCCATTAATAAATATTGTATGCACATTGACATCATAACTACCGTGACATCCCAACTGATGTTTGTTAGCTTGAAAATGTACCATTCATCTTCTTCTTCCTTAACATAAAAGATCACATTGGTTTGTAGAAGTTAAGGAGAGAAGGCTTGTGAGAGGCTTAGTGCATAACAGGAATGGGAGACGCCTCGCCGGACAGGAAATCATCCAGCTGTGGTCTTCTAAATGCAGTCTTTGGCCGGCGAAGTTTTTGGCCAAGAAGAACAACATCCACAGACTCAGTCCCCCCCGCGAATGGAACAGATTGTGTCAAAATGCCAAGCACTCCAAAGAGGCGGAGGAGCGGCTCCAATGACGCTGCATTCTTGGAGAACAACACTGCCATATCTGAAGGGCCCCAGAAACCAATCACAAAAGCCCCTAACCATCCGAAGATCCCTCCCATACGACAGCAATACCAAAACTATGGCAGGGAACTTCCAGGGCAAGCAACCAACAATAATGTATCTTCTAATCAACAATGTTGTCAAAATCAGGGTCATGGTAGTCAAGGCAGGAGAGTGCCTAAAGAAGCTATTGGCATTTCCGGTGAACTTGAAGGTATGATTACTGATTACCAGAAAAGTAAAGGAAGCAGTAACCTTGTTCGGGCTTCCTCCGGCAATGTCATGCTTTTTGGCAATTTAGGCAACCTAAGGCAACCGGGAAGTGGAGGCGGTGGCGGAGGAAATACAAATTCGTATGGTGTTCTTGATCATCTTCCCAAGACAAGAGAAGAGAGGGAAACGCCAACGCCTAATGTGAAATACCCCAATAGTGTGATGGGAAATGTTGTAAAATCGAAACAGAATGAGGAGAAATCAAGTATAGAGCAGCCAGGTTCTCTATGCAGGGCTATTTCTACAAGGATGGATCCGGAACAATTGAAAATTATGGGCAATGAAGATTACAAAAATGGGAATTTTGCAGAGGCATTGGCTTTGTATGATGCAGCAATCTCAATTGATCCCTATAAGGCTTCTTACAGGAGCAACAAAAGTGCGGCGTTGACAGCCCTAGGTAGGCTTTTGGAGGCTGTTTTCGAGTGCAGAGAAGCAATCAGAATTGAACCTCATTATCATAGAGCTCACCATCGTTTAGCAAACTTGTATCTCAGGTAACATTTGTCTCTGCAAGAAGACTCAAATCATTTTTTTTACTGCTCCAGATTCCAATGCAGAACCTGTGGTTATGGTAATTCTTTTAGCAGATCGTTATTATCCCCTTTAATTCGCTGATTTTTTTTGTGGGGGGGGGGGTTCTGCATAGATTAGGGGATGCTGAAAAGGCCATGTACCACTACAAACATGCGGGGCCAGAAGCTGACCAGGATGATATGTCTAAAGCTAAAGGTCTTCAGGTTCTGCTCAACAAATGCACCGAAGCTAGAAGACTACGGGATTGGAACACCCTCATAAAGGAGGCCGGGGCTGCTATCTCTAATGGTGCAGATTCAGCGCCACAAGTAAGCCACACAAAATCGTCATCAACATAAACAAATTTACAATCACTGTTTGGAAGTAACCCCCACTCCCCGCTTTTCCATACAATAAATAAAAGTCACCCTGTTTGAAAGACATACTGATGTGGTCTTCCTTCTTATTGTTGTTTGGTTCTTGAAGATATATGCATTGCAAGCTGAGGCCCTTATAAAAGTCCACAAGCACCAAGAAGCAGAAGAAGTATGGAGAAAGAGTCCTAATTTTGATGTCGATGCCTGCACGAGATATTTTGGCCCCATTGGTAATGCACATTTGCTGGCGGTCCGAGCTCAGGTTGACATGGCAACTGGCAGGTTAGTTTTGTAGTGTGGACATCATCTTGCTAAATAATAACGACTGTAAGTCATACCATGACGTCATTGTAGAGTAAAATCTGAATGAGAAAAATGGAAGATTGAAGTAGGGTAATAATCATCCTTAACTTTGTATTGCACAACAACTCAAAAGGGCATTTGTTGGCTGGAAAAAGTGGAACAAAAAAGCTAGAAAAAAAAAGTCAAAAGGTTGGGCAAACTTTGACCCCACCCTACCCGGCCGGTCACCAACTTGCTCAAAATAGTTAACAATGAATTGGTTGTGGTAATAGCTGTAATGCAATTTTCGATCCAACATATCTAAACATTTCGATTGGAAATTACACCTCTGCTTTTCCCCCTTGTTTCAAACGGGTGTTTAGACATTAGAATTTGCAATATTCTTATTTGTTTTGAACATCTAATGCTGCTAAAGATAAGTAGATTATTCCGATATATATATATATATGCTAGGAGACAGGTTTAACTAGTGCAATTGGAGCAGACAACTGGTCAATGATTGTTGATTACTGGGGCAATTGTTCTTTAACCTGGCAGATTTGATGGTGCTCTGGCAGCGGCCGAACGAGCTACTAGGCTTGATTCAAACAATAAGGAAACAAACGCTATAATGAGAAGGACTAAAGCCGTTGCGGCAGCTCGATCAAATGGTAACCAATTATTCAAGGCAGCAAAATTCTACGAAGCAAGCGTTGCTTACGGAGAGGGACTTGAACATGATCCTTACAACTCGGTGTTATTATGCAACCGGGCGGCTTGCCGGTCCAAGCTTAGCCAGTATGAGAAAGCCATGGAAGACTGCAATGCCGCACTTAATGTCCGTCCCGGCTATGCCAAGGCTAGACTCAGAAGAGCAGATTGCTATGCCAAGGTGACCAATTTGCAAAGAACGCTACCCAAAAGAGCAGTTTACGTTTCATTCAACATTTTTTTTTTTTTTAATCTCTGACTTGCTTCATTCAAATACAAACTCAAAGAGGGCTATCTATAGAATCTCACGTTCATTTTGCAAAAACAGTTGGGAAAATGGAAAGCTTCTGCTGAAGACTATGAGATCCTGCAGAAGGAATCACCGGAGGATGAGGAGGTGGTCAAGGGCTTGCAAGAGGCCAGGTCACATCTCAGGAAGCAAATAAGGGAGGATGTCTAGGACCTGGGACTTCAACATACGGTGCAAATCAAACTTAAGGAGGGACCCAAAAAGAGATAGAGGAACCCACCAACGCAAACAACCAAGTAGGCCAGGGGCCGGTCTGAACCGAAAATGGGCCGAGTGTCATCGATGGCGTATGTGCCATTGGTGGGGCCTCAGAAGGACCATTGCAAGAACAAAGGAATGAAGCAAAAGTCATTTCACACAAATAATGAGGGGGAGAGGGCTACTAGATACTTTTAGAAAATGTGATGCAAAGAAAATTCTTAGCCAAATTGTTCCTTTTTTTAATTTATAATTGGTTGTGATTTCAAGGTGACCTCGTTGGCGACAGGTAAAGAGGTTCGTTTGCAGCAATGTAAAATCTAGTTCCAGCCGAAACTGTATGATAAAAATGGTCTCTTTCTCATTGTAGTAGCAACCATTTCTTAAAATCGTAAAATGTGAATGGAGAACTGGATTTTTTTGTTAAAAAAAAAGGCAACATTTTGGGAACCATAGCTTTGTCTTTTGTTATTGTATGCTCAACTTTCTAGGTAGTTTGAATGGACGGGTTTGCTGTGTGTTTTCGCCCCACAAAAGTTGAAGATTAAAATTGTAGCCAGGGAGCAAATAACTTTACATGTTCTAACAGCTCTTTCATTTTTCACAATTTTACCTGTGAAAATTTATTGTGGGATATTTGTAGGACAACTAATACTAGTTAGGAATTAATCACACTTCAATTTAGCTTAAAGATAATTGTTTAGAGAACATGTCTGATTTTATATTATTTAAATTGTGTATTAGATGTTATGATTAAAGTTTAAAAACTTTATGTTTTGAGTTAAATATAAATCTATATGTATGTATATATTATTAAAATTAAGAAAAAAATTAGTAAAATATTTATGTAACAATATTTACTTAATTTTAAGAGTTATAGACACATTTGATTTGAAGTCTAATCTAACAATCACTTAATAGTTTGTTTGTAATATTTTTTTAGTATTTTAATTAAATTAAGATTTTAACATATATCTAATCAACTCAATTTATTATATTGTGATTTAATATGTATTACAATTTATTCAAATTTTATTAATAATTTTTTATATATGCTTAAAATTCATGAAATATGATTTTTTTAATAATAAAAAAAGATAAAATAATCCTTGATTTTTATTTTTATTTTTTTAAAATAAAACATATTCCCAAACTTATCTTTTTATATAGTAAAAAATATTTACAATTGAAGTCTTTTTTTTTTAATTTTTTTTTTCTTAAAATAAAACTATTCTCAATTTATTTTTTATTTTAAAGAAAAAATTGCTCATAATTAATTTTTTAAATTTTTTATTTAAATAAATCACAAAAAATTAAATTTTTTTAAAAAATATAATAAACCTCACATTAGATAAATTTAATATGAATTTATTAGTATTTAGTAAATTTTAAAATTTGTAGTTAGCATAAACATACTTAAACTTAAACTTGAGTTGAGGGATATTCTAATTAATGATAATCTCATTTAGATAGTATGTTCATTTAAATAGTATAATAAATTAAAATAGTAACGTTGGAATCATACAAAGATTCTAAAATTTCAATAGATCCACAATTTAGACCAATAATTTTCAGTTAATTAATAAATAATAATAAAATAATTAATCAACCAATCCCTTCCAGATAGTTAAAGATAATTTGACAAATTCCAAACAATCTGAAGTCCTTCAAGCCAAATGATGATTGGTAGATTATAAATACAGATTTGATCCCAAGATTTTAGACCTAGCCTACTTCTATTCCCCGTGCCTTTGACCAAACACTTAATCAACTGTGATTATGTCAACATTGAATATTTCCAAGTATATACAAATTTAATTACAAAAGCATGCAAATGAACATAAAATTAACATTAATTTAATGTAATTATTAATTAAAATTAAAAAAATATACATATTAATTGTAATTAATAATCATTTAATCCTATATATATTTTACTTGGTTTTCCCAAATTTTTGAGTGTATATATATGTATATTTGTTGATAATAAATGAGAAAGCAGGGTGGGTTTTGAGTATAAAATTCTTACATTACCTTGTCGAGCAGCATACCTTAGAAGCACATTTTTTAGGTTTCGAGTTGGGGTCAAGCTGACCCATTATGCTTTACTCCGATATAAAGGAGCCACGGAAAATGAGCCCTTGAGTTAATTCGGATGGGCCGACGAGAGTCTTCTAAGTTGACATCGAATGGGTTAGACTTTTTAAAGTGTCGAAAAAACTGAACAACCGAAATGCCATCTCCAGGACGTTCATACAAAGCCTAAATAATTCATTTCAATCCAATAACAATTAAATCTATACATTTCAAATAATTCATTTCAAGTCTAAATATTTTTTTTTGCCTTTTTTAAATTCTGATACCATAACTATAATATTAACGAACAGAAATTGAATAACAAATTCAAAACATGTGATTCCAAAAAAGGTTTAAAAAATTAAAAAAAAAAGAGAGACTTGAGAACACACGACCAATTTGACATTGCTTGGCCAATGGCCATTTTGGCCGTTGCTCTACCTCTTTTTTTTTTCTTTCTTTCTTTTTTTTTTCTGTTTTTAAATCTTAACTTCATAAATAATATTTATTTTACTAATTAAATTTTAATAATTTAATAATATTTTTATCATCTAAAAAAAATTATTATCTTACATCCTCTTTTTTTTTTTTTTATAAATAATAGCTAGATACTATTTCAAATCTTTTTTTTTTTTTTACATGCAACAAAATATTACGTGTAAGCTTCAAAATTCAAAAAGGGTAAAGATAAGGTATGAGAAATCCAATTTCCAGGGATGGGCGATTAAGATTAACTAAACCTACATTGAAAGTGAGCTAACAATTCAGGAAAGAAAACATATAGATATGGAGAATAGGGCACATATTTCTCCTAATAAGAATAAAGGGTCAGATCCGACATTGTTTTCACGGCCTCCGGAAGGTTGGAGGTTTCGTGTAGTTATTGCACGAAAAAGATGTCTGTTTGAAGGAGCCAGGGGTGGAAATATATCGTTGTGAAAACTTAAGTATAAATAAATCATAAATTATTTTTTGTTTTTATACAATTAATAAATCATCAATTCGAATTTCTAGGTATGCTACCTTTAACCCCTCATGAATTATTTTAGCATTCCGATCAGGAATAATAGAGAAGAATTGACGACTTATTGGAATTCTTCTCTTTCACTTTTAGTTTTGGTGAAAATGTAAGTTATGTTAATTATTGTCAAAATATTTTAAATCGTATTAAGCACGTTCTTAAGATATCTCTTTAACATATGCTTTATTTCTAAACACACACACACACAAAATGGTTTAGGGAATTTTATTTCTTAGTTTTGATTTTTTTTTTTGAAGTCTATTGGGTCTTCAATTATGCAATAAAAATAATATTTATTATTTTTATAAATTTTTTATCTGACATTTTACTATTTGTATCTAAAAATTGTAATATTTTCATAATTTTTAAATTTTAGTTTTTTTAACATAAATTTTAAAAAAAAATGTTATGTAAACGTTTGATTCAACAATGGTCAGATTTTTTTTTTTTAAGAATTTTTTGATAAGTCAAATAAAATTTTATGAAAAGATTAAGAGTCAACATATCGCAAAGGCATAACTAACATGAAACAAGAACTAAAGCTAAGCAATGAAAGTAGTTTGTTTAATAGTTGTTCGTTTTTCCTTGTCGTCGACAAAAAAATTAGAGTTCCTACTAAAATGTTCAAAATACCAACCAACTCTAATATAAAGAAAATCAAAAGCTTTGGACAAAGCTGTTCTCAGCCTCTAGGGGCATTGTTCCTTCAACTTCAACCAAATGAATACAATGTTGGAATCAGATTTCCAGAATTATTTGCATATACTTAAAGGCATCATTAGTTCTATTACTTGTAAGATAGCTATTAATTCAACGTGGTTTGAGCCAACTTCACTAACGAGCAAGAAAAAAATACAGAGAAAATGTCTATTCGAGTTCGACCCCTGATACTTGTCAGGCCCAGTTTTCCTTTGGGTGAACGATCCACGTTCCATTTTAGAAATGGCATTTGAGGAAGAATCCATACCTTTGATCTTATGGCTGAGTTTGAGACAATCCAATGTTTTAATGCATCTGCTAAGAGGTGGAGAGACTGGACACCCATATGAGAGTCAAAATTCTTCACCTTTAGCCAATGATTCAGCTTGACCATTATAATATTTAAGAGAAAATCCCTATTCGGATTTGCATCCTCAAATACAAGTTTATTTCTTTGTAGCCAGATAGTCCATATCACAACAGAAAAGATGATAATTCAAATGTGTTTTTGAGCCTCACAAAATAACTAAATCTGAAAGCTGTGCAAACAGCTCACTTAATGAAGATGGCAAACACCATTTGAGCCTCCACCAATTGATCACTGCACTCCATAATTTCTAGGACAAAGGGCATGTAAGTAACAAATGGCATGTAGTTTCAGGATCTATTCCACAGTGATAAGCATAATATTGGCAAAACTCAATTACCGGACAGAAGATTATGATTTGTCAGCATACAATGAAGATGAGCTGCTAAGCCAAGAGAGTCAACATATAAATTTGGAGAATAAAGTCCCACTTCTTCTAGTAAAAATAAAGCAGCTATTGTTGGCATTTTCATTATGTCAATCACAAAGGGCCCCAAGAATGTGGCTGATAATTTGGAGTTGCATGCAAGTATAACACAAAAAAAAAGATATTTGTTTAAAATAAGAGATGAATTTGGTTCGCTGTGAAATCAAAACATATGATAGTAATAGATATTGATAGATCACAAATACAAATTTTCGGGTATATTTACTCTAGCCCTTATGAATTATTTCACTTCTCCGGTCAAAAATAATAGAGAAAAAATTTTTAGGTAATAGTTATAGAACATATTCCTTTTAGTTTTTGGTGATAAATTAAATTTTGTTAATTATTGTGAAAATTCTTACGACTAATCTCACAGTACACTCGATAAGTTTTATAAATATGTTAAAAAATTAATATTAATTTTTTTTATTTTATTTTTTACATTATTGACACCTATGTATATATTGCGATATTTGTAGTGATTGAATTTATATTGAATATAATTAATTAAAGCATATGACTTCTTTTAGTGTTTTTGATGATAGACATACTGCCCCTACTATTCATATAAAGATACATTCTATATTACAAAAAGATTTTTTTTTATTTTATTTTTTGATTTCAATTTTATTTGATAATGCAACCGCAAATACTACATTTATAGTAAATTTAATTAACTCATGAAAACTTTCAACTAGTGATAAGTATTTTTCACATTAGATGTGCTTGTCATGGATTGAATTTAGCGAACAAGAGGGATTGACCCCATCATTCTTTTATTTCATTCTCGTTCTTATCATTTGCTCGTAACATTTTTCAGAGCATTACGAATAATATATATAGACATTTTCCGAAGTGATGGGATTAGACAATTCTGTGAGGAAGAATAAATTTATTATATTATTAAACTAGGGATCCCTCTTTTTGTTTTTCAGATTAGTAGGTCTTTTTCAGCTTGAACTACATATATAATACAGCTAATAAATCTCATATATTATCTAGCAACTTTGAAATTATAGCCTCCAATAACTTAGAAATTCTTAAACACAATCATATTATTCTTAATAGGCCTCTCCTTAAAAACAAAGTTGATGTTAAATAACACATTGAAAAAAGTTAAATCTAGTTAAAATCTCAAGATAATAAATGAGAAAGTGTATAAATATTATAAGTCATGTGGAATTTTTATAATTAAATAATATGAATTTTTTTATATTTTTAATATATTCTATCTTTTGATACACATTAGTCTTGATTAGTATGTAATGAAACAAAATTAAATTTTATGTGCCAAACTTAAGTATTATGCCTTGTTACTACTGAACTAAATTAATTAGACTGAAGATATGAAAAAGATTCAAACATCAAGTGGCAAAATATAATAAGAGAATAAATGAAAATTTTAATATTAATGTTACATAACGTATTAAAATCTCAGATTTAACGAAAATATCAATCTAAAATGGGGAAGGATATTCATATTATAAGCGGGTCTCTGTAATTTAGCGACAGTTGAAAATTTTTAACAGATGCGCCTGTGATTTACAAGAAAGTCGAAATAATTCAAGTCTGACCATGCAAAGCTGCGAGGCCGTGACTGTGTGCAAATTCATTCTTCTTCTGCCTAAATATGACTCCGGAACCCTCTTTTTATTTTACTTGTACGAACAAATCACACGGATGTCTCAACTTGTGTTTAGTCATTCCCTGAAGGGGGTTTCCTGCTTTGAGCAAAGGTTGATCACATTTAACAATTACATATCATCATCGCGCACCCCTGAGCATGGAATAATTTGGTTTCATGCATCGAACGCCAAACTTCAAAATCAACCAATGAACCCAGATCGAATTTCCAATTCTGATCGTTCCCCCTGCAATATGTCTGGGAGAGATTCTCACAAGAATCGACCAATGCCCCCATTTACTCATTAAAGACTACACATGTTCCTAGTAGCAAAAGCATCAAAGGTCACATGGGAAGTCGGTAGGCACATCCGACCAATAACTAGAGCTCCATTAGACATTATTCCATTATAATATATAAAGAAATGGTACTGGTATTTAATTTATGGTATATTCCAAGACAAACCACCATCGGCTCTAGTGGTGGTGGCACGACCCCATAGGCGGGGACCGATTTGCCGGATCGACCCACGTGTTAATACCTGTTTCTTGTATCTCAAGTAGGTGACGCGACCATCTCCCAACCAGCTTAATCTCTGACACGATATCAAAATGACCTCCTTACCCATGCTATTTTGTGTATATACAAGTTACGCACGTTGATCCCAAATCAATTTATTGACTGGCATTTGATTAATAATTCTGTGGTCCAGTTGTTCACATGAAGAAATGTCTTTTCACATATATTTTTGAGGGTATCTGTTGGTGGGAACACGAGGGATTCAACTGCGACAATGATTGAAAAATATTAGTGCACCCAAAGACTACTGTAACGATGATCACTAATGTTATGAGTACAAGTACTGTATTTGTTTTTTTCTTGCAAGAGACGAGTCATCGTGAATAATGCCGATAAAGGAGAAAGATTTCGCTTGGAAGAGTTGGTGGATTTGGGGAAAGGTTCGCCGCTTGTTTCCTTACCAATAATTGAAGCACAGAAAATACTTAGCCTATTTCAGTTAAGGCATCAGTGATGGGGAATTGGAAGTGCCGAGCCTAGTGGAGTCCATCTTTGCACGTCCAAAAAGAAACGAGGTTGTCAAAACTTGGAGCCATGTTATTGTCCCCATTCCAAAAACTCTGTGTTTTTCTTCACATCAAACAATCCTCCTGCCCTTCTTTTTAGTGGATTCCAACTCCTCATTCAACTATAGATTCCCTCGCCTAGTGGTGCGTTTCCCTTTCAAAAACCTAAACAAAGGGAAGACAAATAACCTCCAAAAGCACATCAGAGAAGGAGAGAGAGAGTTTCTCTCTTTTTCTCTGATGATGTCCAAATCTAAGCATCCAATGGGGCATAGGTCCGTTCCTCGTTTTATACATGAGCAATGATTATGTTTTTCATTAAAAAATAAAAGTTAAACAATGTAAAAATTTTGTATAATTTAAAATTTAAATATTTTTATATTTACAATTATATTAAAATTTTAGTATTTAAAAAATTCACAAATTACTTAATAAGTATATATTTTTTACAATAAAATATAAAATTTTTTATATAAAAATAAATTATATCTTAAAATTCCACTCAGATAATAATCTTTTACTTGAAAATTAATTATCAAACTGATAACTATTATAGTATAAATAAACTCATCTTATAATTCATAATTTGAGTACAACATTTTCTTAGCAATTAACTATAAAGGTCAATTGAAACTAGTAACAACCTTGATTTTTTTTTTTGTTTAGTTAACATTAATAAATAGGATTTTTTATACCATATATTTTTACAAAAACTTTTAGTGTAGTTAATATATTTTTCTTCGAAAATTTCTTTACAATCAATTATGTCTTGTATTTTTTATTGTCATCTTACTATTTATTGATTCAATAAAGGCATTTATTGTTCTGTGTTTTTTCTTTAATTTTTAGTAATTGAGTTAACTTTAAATTCATTTTTTTCTTTCATAACTAACTTCAATTAGAAAAATCTTTAACTCATATTGTTTTATCACAATATTATGGCTAAACTTTGTTGGTCAATAATAAATAATATGAGGAGAGAACTACTCTAAAAGTTTAGATATTCTTCCAAATTAAATTTTATATATCACTACATTAGAAAATTTTGACTGTATTGAGATATTTTCAAAATTTTATACCTGCACCATTTTCTAAACTTTCGTCAAACTAAGTATATTCCTTTTTTTCTAACATATATTCTTACACTATTAAATTATACAATATTTTTATTTTTATAGACAATATTTTTATTGAATATGATATCTTTTTTTTAATTATTTTTCTATTTTAACTATCACAAAGATGATATATGAATTTATTAATTTTATATTTAATGAAAAAAATACTTATAAGATTTAGAATCTAATTTATTATTTTCATCAAAATTTATATGTACATAAGAGATAATTAAAGACTTTCAGGGGTAAAAGATTTGTCTCTTTACCTATCTAAGTCTCCTCTAATAGTTCTGTATCAAAGAGAATGAATTTTTCTCAACATTAATTTATAATGTCTTTTGTAATTCAGTATGTATTCTTATATTTATGGCATGTTCATTTAAGATTTTATTTATGTGCTTAATGATACCATTATGTTGTGGTGTCTTTGAAAATATTTTCTCTATTTTAATATCATTACCTATATAAAATGTTTGGATTATTTACTATTATACTTATTAATATTATCATAGTTTAAATATTTTATTTTTATGTTAGATTAATTATTCACTTGATTTTTCTATTTCTTAAAAGTCATAAATACATCAAATTTATTTTTTTAAAAATAAATTCATACTTTCCTAATAGAGTTATTAATAAATATGACATTATAAAGTGAGTTACTTAATGAGAGACTTATAAAATTTATTTTTTGTATGTTTAATGTCGTTACTTTTGAGATTTTTTTTTCTTGAAAATAAAACTCTTATAAATACCAACATTTATAGTTTTAATATTAAACAATTTGCTCTTTGCTACAAGTACATTCATTTTTTTTAACTTATATGTTCGTTTCTATAATGTCAAAGTTTAAAATAAATCATTAACTCAATGACTCCTATCGAATCTTTTATAAAAAAAGTTGTATATAATGTTCTAATCTTGTTTTCTTTTACTATCATTATTGCTCTTTCAATAATTTTTTATAACTTACCAATAAAAGTTATAAAATATTTTTTTTTACATCAAGTTACTCTATAAAGATTAAATTTCTTTTCAATTATATAATCTGTTTGAGATTCCTTAGCTTTCACATATATCTGTATGATATTTTGACATAAATACCATCCTTTCCCACCATATCCAATAATTCATCATCAGAAAGATAAATTTTTTTCAAAATTATCAGTAATATAGTTATGTATGCAATTTTTATATAAAGTTAGTGAAAAGACGTCCCAAAGATTAAAATCTAAGACTTTATTAAACTATTAATCCTTACAATCAAAGCATTTGGAATAATTTTAATTGTTGAATTCATAAAATTTTTGTCCTAATTTTTCTTTTTTAGTTACTTGTAGTATCTTTTAAAGTGATATTTACGGCTTCAAATCCAAGATGTAAAGTTATGTTTCAATTTACTCATTTTCCTAAATTTTGATATACTTATATTATTATCACATAGAGTTTTTTTTCTTTTATTTTCAATATTCAATGCAAAACTAAAAATAAATGATATACTCAATTCTCTCTTATAATTATCTTCACTTAAAATCAAATTTTGAACTATACTAAACTATAATTGTTATGAATCAGACAAATTGCTTATTATTGTTATTATGACATTCTAACTTCCCAATAACGAGGACAACACAATCAAAACTTTAACCATTTCATCAAAAGTTATAATTACCAAACTTAATTGATTAGAAATTAAATTAAATTTGTTTATATAATTTGCAATAGAGATATCATTTTGTATCTTTAAATTAAATAATTGTATCATAAGATGTATCTTGAAGCAAACAATTTTTTGTATGTATAAATAAATGTCTTTATTAGTTATGTGGTTGTTTTCTCTATTTGAACTTTAAAAGTAATGTTTTAGATCAATATCTACTAGATGGCTCTTAAAATTTATATATCCAACAACTTTGAGTCTTCTTTACTTACCAATTCTAATTTTTTTTTCAAAAAAGGTTAATCTAATTTCTTTTAGTATTTTTAATTAATTGAATCAATATAATTGAATTTGTCAATTCTTACTTTTCCTTCTTTAAATGTAATTACTTTTAGTACCTATTTGGCCTTCTTAGAGTATTAGTTATCAAAAAATAAAATATTAAAAAAAAAAGCAAAAAAAAAGAATAAAAAAAATTATATGATTCAAAATTTGAATATTCCTACATCTTCAATTATTTTAAAATTTTATTATTTTGATAGTTCACAGATCAAACTCTACTCTTACAACACCTCATACCTTAGGTTCTTTTTAATGTTATTGTACTAGATTTGAAAATTTTAACTTGTGTAATTCTCAACATTAATTTCAAATAATAGAGATTAAATTTTATCTGTGCTTCAAAAGATATTTATTAAAATGAGACAGATTTATGTGGTGCTGGGTTCATTGGAGTCTTTAATCGAAACTAAAAATAAAGAAAACAGAAAGAAACATGGATACTTCAACATTTGGATATAGCTAAGACGTAGATTAGCAAAATTGATGTAATAGACTGAATCTTAATCACTCTGTTCTCGTGGCTCCCTTCATACACTAGCTCGGTGTATTATTTTGCGGCTGCAACTTTTGTCATTTTAAGTTTTTTTTTTTTATTATTTTTTTTGGCTTCAGCAATAAAATTTCAATTATCGAAAAAGAAAAGGAAACGTACACGCTATAATGTCATAATAAACTAATGCATAAATCTTTTTTGCTCGTGGGGTTTGCAAAGATCATTTTATAACAACCCTTCTCCAATGACCTTTTTGGCACGCATACAGAGAATACAGACACAGCTTTTGGAGCAACTGGAAAATGTTTATTCAACTCGAGAATCTTGACTGCATTATTTAATTCAATAAAAGTAAACTTTGAATCTATTAAGTTGGTGTCAAGTATGTCCTATTGTGGTGCCAACTCATTCTTTATTAGTAAAAGAGCGTCTCTAAAGCACATTAAAACTCTCCCAAAATCTTTCCTCCTCCTTGTCTGGAGAAAAAGGGTGTTTGTAGATCTATGGTATGCAAAGAAGGAGACAGGCCGAGCATGAGAAAACTGAATAGATCAGTTCATTGATCATCGTTTTTATCAAAATATAACTCCTACACTCAGTAAATTGACTCCTAGCTGCGATTGATCACAAAAAAATTCATGAAAGCTAATATATATATATACACACGAAACTTTACAGTGTCTACCATAGTGCAGTCCATTCAGCGAATATGGTCAGGAATGCATGCATAGTGGGATCACCACGGAAATGGTCTTTTCCTTTCTGAACACTTAAAGCGTGTAAAAGGAAGAGAGAGAGATGTAATGGAGAAGCATCATGTTCACGCGAGGAGCATCAAGTTGTGGTGAAGGAGAAAGATTACTTTGGTTAGGATCTTCAAGTTATGGCCATAGAGGATCCATGGTTGGGTCAAGATCGCTAGGTAAGGTAGTAAAAAGGTTGCCTATTGAGCTAAGATCACCTGCACTGGAAGAAAAATCAAGAAAGAGGTTGAGGGCAGAATCAACAAATAACTGTGGGGGTGACGCAAAAATAGGTAAATCATTTGCCAAATTAGTAAACGTTTTTAAGTTCCCAAATAGTGAATAGAGATTCAAAGTTTGTAGAGATTTATGAAACCTGTAATCCTTAAGTTCAACAGCCTACACTACAAAGCAACAATGACAAACTCAAGGTTGTATTTTGATGAGTCTATGAGGTTGACGAAGGACAAATCAATCACAATTAAAAGTAATGAGAATATTATAATTTGTGAATTTTGTATAAAGACACCTATATGTTGTTTTGTGCTTTGGAGAACAAGAGAATGTATTAATCTATAGTCTAGTCTTGAACATCATTCCAACACTTTAAAATTTTGGATTAAATGATTTTTCGAAATGATGCCAAAATTTTCATAGCCAAAAAAATCATTAATTCAAGTCAAACTGCTTCTATTTTTTTTAATTAATTGTGAAATTCTTATTTATTTAGGTCTTAAGCACACAAAAAATAATTTCAAATGTGCATTTTAATTTAATATATAATGTGTTTTTACATCTCATCTAACAACATAATTTTTTTGAGTTAAATAATTTCTTGAGAAACGTCATTTTACCGATTTTGTACACTGCAGTTAGAATAATTTTACCTCTAAATAAATCAAGAAGAGATAGAAATTAGTAAAGAGTGAATAATATCCAAGATGTGACCAAAGTATATTAGACACAAGTATTTTATGAAAAGGTGCAGGATAAGACTTATGATAATAGTGCCATTATGTCTTAAAATATAAATAATCAATGGTGCTTCGCACTTTTTGACATTGTTTGTTCAAAGAATCTTATTATGCTTGGAAGACTAACTATGAATTGTTGTCAAAATGATCATGTAAATCTTTCAAAAGATATTTTAATAATTATTTTTATTTTTAATATTTTAAATTCTAATTTTAAGAAAGTGAATATTGAGTTTATAATTTTTTTTTTAAAAAAAAAAATTATTCCAATTGTGTATCCCACTGTTTAATGGACCCCTCAATGGACTAAAAGAAAAATTATGAAAAATGAATAATTTTATAGCAGTAAATCCAACTAAATTTGAAAAAGTCATCAACAAAGATGAAAAAATAAAATAAAATTGAATCATTGTTACTATTGGTAAGACTGCATATTTCTGTCCCAAATAGTCATTAGAAGCTAAGTGTTAAATCTTAAAATAAAAAGTACGACCAAGAAGTGAGAGTTATAAATTTCTAAGAGTAAAAGAAGAAACAGTTGCAGAAGGAACATAAAGAGAAAATGAAGTTCCAAACTAGAGATCATAAAGTTGGCCAACAAACATGAAAGAATATGATAAAGATGGAAACACATAAGCAGCATTAGGTACAAACAAAGAAGATTTAGATATAGATTCATTGTAACTAATATGCATAGTGGACACATCAGCAATGTGAAAATCTCGTATCTGAGAGTTATTTGTTTTGATAATTGATAAGAACTAAGCGTCGTGTAATTGCAACAATTAGAATCAATTAATCGAGGTGAAGAATGTAGGGTAATCATTAAATAAGAAAAAGCAATAAAAATCTTAGGTGAACAGATAGAACTTGTACGACGTGAAATATAGCTAACACTAGAGTGATAAACTCCAATATGGAAGTTATAAGGCGAGAAGTAGACTTATTTGCTAATGATTTCGCGATCCCAATTGTCAGAATATGAAGATCAAATTGATTAAATTGCCCCTTTTGACATTTTAACTTCCTACAATTATTAATATGGTGACCCTTGATTTTACAATCTGCACAATAAATAGGATGACATTTTTCTAAATTTTTGAACCAAAATTTATGTCAGTTGGTGGTGTCCGATACCGTAGAAGAGATAATATAATATACTATCAAATACATAATCTTAGGTATAGAATTAGGCATAAATAGCCTCGGAAAAGGGCAGGGCACACCTGAAAACTTTCAGACCCCAACAAACCCGGTCAAGGCCTCATCGAACCACATGGTCGACGAGATAGATCAAAACGATCAATTTGGTCGCACCAAGAATCCAAAATCACTAGTCGATCAATTTGAATTTAGACACTTGGAAAATAAAAAAAAATGGAAGCGACAACACGGAGTGGCAGGGAGGCAAGTCAAATATGTGGTTGTGGTTATAGAAACTTCCCTTAAGATTGTGGAGGCACGTGAATATGCGTTGGAAAACTTCCCAAAGCCAACAAAACAAAAAGACAAAAACTGATGAAAGAGAGTGGTGGCCAAGGAAAAACGAACTCCCGAAAAGGGGACCTAGAGGTTTGATACAGATGTTATTGTTGATTCTTTTCTATACATACTGTTATTTCTTTAGATTACAATAATATCCAATAATTCTTCATATTATTATATAATTATTGTACATTATTTTGTTAGTTAGATGGTAAAACCCTGTAATTATGATCTTCCATAAGCATCAATATTATTTGTTTTCACACTTTTACATTCTCTATCTTTTTTTCAATATTATTCATTGCATAATGATATTAGACTATAATAATGAAAACATCATATGAACTCAAGTCATGTCATGGACGATGGCATTAAAATTTAAAGTGTGTGGTCTATTCTTGAATTTCACTTAATAATTTAGATATTTAAGTTAGGTTGATTTATTACAATATGTCAACTAAATTGACTTAGTGTATGGAATGAAGGAAGAACATGCTTGGAAACTACGTTTCATTTGGAAGAGTCTCGTAGATGTTTAGATCAAATGATGATAGTGTTCTGATTATTAAAACATTTTTTTTTAAAAAAATAGTGTTATCATCTTTTTCGAGATCGTCTGTGGAAGCCTAAGGTTCAGAGCAATACATTTAAGAGAGTTCTCAGCTGATTTTGCATTGGAATAGCGCAATATTTTGCCACTTATGGTCAATGCTGCAATGTTGCGCCCGTGCTGTGGTGCCCACACTTGTGAGTGAGGGAGAGAGAGAGAGAGAGGGAGGGAGAGAGAGAGACCGAGAGTGAAACCTCTGTGCATTCAGACAAAGTTACAAAATTAAAAATATTTACCCTTGTACAGAACAAGGTACAAGAGATAACTTCCCTTCTCCTTTCTCTTTCCTTGGCCCAATTCTCTTTTTTCTGGCTCGTACTTTCATGACTTTGAACAAGAAATTGCATAGCCTGATCCCACCTTAATTACATTTGTTAAATGGGTGCCATACAATATTTTCCTATTCCTTGGACTCTTGATTGTCCCTCTCATAATGATAGACGTTTCCACTCTACCAGACGTTGCAAAAAATCCATAACCTGTAAGAAATAATAGGAATATGCAAAAATAAGTGAGCAGTGACGTGCACAACTGAAGTGAAAAAAATAAAAATAAAAAATAAATAAATAACAAGCAATCACACAACACTGGGGAAACTTACTTCAGTGGGTTCTTGTAGAGAATAAGCTGCGTTGGTGTCCTTGGGAAACTTGGAGACAAGTATACCAAAGCCTTGCCCTCTTTCTTTTAAGAACTGATCAAAATGTAACTTAAAACAAATTAGCCTTCAAAGATCAAAATTGCTTAAATGTTCCTTTTTATTTGTTTGTCCCTCTAAAGCATTGGATACCTTGAATGCATCTTCATCTGTTTGATCATCTCCAATGTATAGAGGAAAAACATTTGTGCAACTGGCAAATCCTGCCAAAGATTAATTTTAGATTTAAGAATCTGGTAAAGATCACCATACAAACGGAATACTCAAAATGTAATCTGTAGGTGGTCCTACTTTTAGACACTTGATATCCGGTGCTCCATAGTATTCTAAGCTTGGACTGCATTGTACCATTCATATAACTAAATTAAACAAATTTCCCACGTCTTAACTTAATTATTTGAGGAAGAAGGTGTCCTTTTTTCCAATACATTAATAATACGGTGAATTGCGTGAGAGAGAGAGAGAGAGAGAGAGAGAGAGAGAGAGAGAGAGAGACACCTAAGGCCTCTAACAAAAATTCAAGAGCCTTCCCTTTGTCCCATTTAATAATAGGACGGATTTCCAGGACCTACAGTGGACAAAAGTAGCACATAGAGAGTGAGACACCTCCATTCCACGTTATAACACTAAAGGAACAAAAAGATTATTGCACAAATCATTAGATGCCATCACCTTTCTTCCTTGAGTTAGCCGAAGCTTTGGGTACTCTTTCAACACTAACCTAACTACATGAGCTAGTTCACTCCATTTCTGTGTTTTCATGAAAAAGTTAGTTTAACATATATAGGATTCATACTTCAAAAAAAAAAGAGTATAAATCAACTGCCTAGTGATTTGTACCTTCTCATCAACACAGCGGAAATGCACTGATACACAAAACTTGTTGTTTTCCACCTTTGCTCCTGGGGTTGAATTAGTTTTCTCCACCAGTTCCTTATAGACCTTCAAATCCAATCGTGACAGGTAATTCAGAATAGATGCTTCTCGGGGTCCTTGGCTTAAAATTGATCCATGTCCAACAAGATGTGTTAGAAACAAACCTCATCAATCATGGGAAGAAACTCGCTGGCAGGCTGGAAGTTGACTGCTTCATTAGCCTGTTAAACAGAAATTGCAAAATAAACCATGAGAAAACTGGGTTTGTTACTTGGCTGTAGAGGAAACAAAAAAAGCATACCAACGTTTTCTTTGAAACACCATATAGTGATAAAGCTCACTTACTTTTTTGTATTTGGAGGCCTTTGCCGGTCCCTTGATATCCATGCCATGACTGCCAGCATAGTACAGCTCTGCTAATCGTACAAAGTTATAGACCTACAATGTTGCACGCAAGGGAACAAAAACAACCCAGAATCAAAATCAAGGAAAGAGTGAAAACAGAAAGTGAATTGGACTCATCTGCCCAAAATCCATATAAAACAAGAATCAAACTGCTTCCAACAGTACCTTGTCTAGACACCTCCCGGTCACTATAGCAGTAGGGAAACACTTGGCAAGCTGTCTCAATGTCGCTCTCATCTGAACTGACATGAAGGGAAAAACTTGATTAACAAAAGAAGGTAAAAAATAAAAAACAAAAAAGGTCTTCACTAGAGGTTTCAAATGGAAAAGGAGATTAAAAAGGAATTAACCTTGTTGGACATGAAAGCTCGATCTGGGTCATCAACAATGGGAGAAAGTGTGCCGTCATAGTCCAAAAACATAACTATTTGCTTTCCTCTGGAGGCATCGATTATCTGCTCAAACATGCCCAAGGCCGATGGGTGGTGAAGCTGCAGATACTCAAAACACTTATTATTTGAACATTTCAAAACCAAATAACTGAAAAGAACTTGATGTTCAGGACATTTTCTTGAACTCACCGTCCACGAGTTTTGGTCCTCGGGAAGATGTGTGGATTTGATATGGGTAGGGGAAGAAGCTCTCATTGAATCATCCCAGGCATTAATTCTTGCTCCCCCATGGATTTCCAGATTTTTCAGAAGTTGCTTTCTTGAGATGCCCATATATCCTCCGGGTACCGCCGGGGGTTTATGCGCGGCCGTGGCGAACATGGAGGAGCTCGACACTTGCATTGCAATTGACAAAGTGGACTTCGTGTCAGACACCACTACATTTTGGTTCGTCATCCTTGCTCTGAATTTTGCTACACCAACAGACCAAAAGACAATGTTTGTTTCTCAGTACACTAAAATTATCGAAACTCAGACGATCAGGAATGTTAAAACAAGAATCAAAACAGACCCATTTGAGAAAATTAGAGTTCTAATATGATACCTCAGCGGATATAGTCGGCTGCTATAAAATAAAATAAAGAAAAAAAAAAAGGAAAAAACACTAAAGCAAGAGCAGAGGAGTTGAACAGAGTGCTCTGTTTATAACTCCTTCAGCTTCAGATAAAACAGAGACCAAAAATGTGAGCGTGAGAGAGATACAGAGAAAGAGAGAGATGAAAAGATAGATAGCCAAGTAAAAGATTTGTTGAGGAAGAGAGGGAGAGAGAATGTAATTGTGTTGTTGGGATGTGTGATAGATGGAGCCGAATGATCGATTTTATAGTCACGGCCATACACTAAAAGACGAAAGATCTTTGGAGGTGTGGCTAATGGCACGATCAATCTAAACTCCAAATTTGTCCCCACATTAAGATAGGACCCACTTCCTAAAATCTTGACTGGAGAGGCGGGGGGACCCATCACATCCATCGCCCCCGTTCTTCTTCCACGAACGCCACCATGGCTTGGCATATAGTTGTCTTCTACAAGTTGTTGTTAGCGACAGGCGAAATAAATATCAAAAGAATATTAATTCATTATAATTTTAGTTATAATTGAAAACGACAATATCAATTACAAGTTCATATTCATGATCATTCGATGTCGATTTCGTTCCTATTTTGAATATTCTTCCTTTTATAATTTGTTTTTTCCTAGCGGACTGCTTTTCTCCGTGGCCTACAGCCTTCGGGTGACTCAATTTCCATGGGCTGCTTCGAAGCGTGTACTCTCCAACCCAGCTCAGCTCAGACCCAGCACCCACTGGTTCTTCGGAGATGTACAGCGGTATTTCCGTTCCTTAGTTTCGGCCTATCTCCTTTTGGGCGACCAAAACAAAAAATAATAATAATAAATATATATATATATATCTCGATTTAATTTAATTTTAAAATTGAATGAAAAAATTGATCAAATTAAGTTATATAATATAAAATCATACACATATTAAGCTTATAATTTATATATATATATATATATATATATAATAATTATAATAATAATAATAACATATACTTATAAATATATCACCAACTCCATGCTAAGATAACAACTGCCAAAAACCCAAACCAAAACTCCAGTCATCAAGAAAAACAGAGGTACCAAAATTGACATGCCCTATTTACCAAAATCTAAATACCATGCACACCATTAGTAGTTCTCAAGACAAACGACGCCCATCCACCCATTATCTTTCCGTCACATACCATCACCTGTACGCACACCTAGAACAGCACTCAAGGCATTGCAGTACATTGAAGCTCACTCACTCCGCTAAGCGTTCATCAATTATAATTGAGCAATTTTGGGTTTCCTCAAAACGCCCCCTTGTAAAAGCGTCGAGTCCCATTCTTCTATTAGTTACGGGCAACCGGATATCCTAGGTATATAATCAAAACGCCCCCTGTAATGTGACTTGAAACCAACAACTCAAACAGCAATACATCAAAGTTGAGCAAAACCAGCTGCGCTGCTTATATAATTTCCCCTTTCCCAATATTTATATCTGGGACAATCGAAAACCTCAGTTGCTTGCACCCTCTCTACAATATGCGTTTTCATGCAAGTGGGATGACAATAAAATACTAACAGGAAAGTTGTTACTAAAATTTTCTCGTATTGAACCTTAACAAAGAAAGTTGTTTCTGGTGTTTTCTCGTATTAACTTGTTTATTCAAAGTCGGATCTGAATAGCATTAATTGGAATGCTATTTCATTTAATCATTTAGATTTGATGATTACATTAAATGTACTATAACTCTATATTTCGTATTTTGGCGTGCCAAATAAAATCAACATTCATCATTAACTTGTTAAACCAAAAAGGTTAAAAGATCAAGAATTAAGTTGATCAATTTTTATTATATATATATATATATTTATTTATTTATTTATTTCAACAAGTAGATCTCACTTATTCATCGCTTTAATTTAACTAAAAAGAAGGATTTGAGAATACGTGCATATTGGATTTAATATTTTTATATATAAATACAACATTCATTGATCAATGGTAACAGTGTCTGATCTAGAACGAGTCAAACTTAAAAATAGAAAATATGCAAGTGTGTATGAACTACTCACCCGGCCTACCGAACAGGGTACGGACTACACTGTCCAGTTGGATTTAGCTCAAAATAGTTTCACCACTCAAAGTCTATCCGAAGTCTGTCAGGCTCCTCCTTTAAATCTTGTTCATAGCTTTAAAGATGAAGTGCGAGAGAACGCAGGCAAGGAAGGGTCGCGGTCAGGAGTCAGACAACCAAAGGTTATAAATATGAGGTGTAGTTGTTGAGTATATGGGGCAATTTTCCTTTACTGTCTCGGTTCTCTTCTCTGTATCTAGCCTCGAAACTAGAGAAACCTTTGTACCAAAAAATTAAATAATTGAAGAAAAAAAATAACAGAAGAGAGAAACCTTCATTACACAATAATTTATTTGGAAAAATTCGTAGGTGTTATAACCAAATTTTCCTTTCTCGATCTCTGCATTATTGTCTCGAGAAGGAGGGGCTGGTACCACGCAATTATTGGCTAATTAACATAAGCCGTAGCGTGAACATATATAATTGTAGTGCAATAAGCCAACAAAATTAACCAACAAAGGTTACTGCGTACCACGTATATGTATAATTTAAGAAAAAGAATCTTAATTAATGACTCAAGGAATCAAATAAAGAAATACAGTTTAAGACTGTCGATCATGTTTTATATAATTGATGGAATAATTATTCAAAGTTCAAACTAATAAGGTAGAAGATTCTTGACATCATTGCCGTTCAAAAATATTCATAATAATTATATATTAAAAAAAAAAGTGTTGGTATCTGCATATTTATTTATTAGCAAGGGAATTCATCATTTTTATTCATCCAACAATATTTTGTACATCCCCGTTGAACGAAAGAATTAATGAACACGACTAAGACGAAACTCTCGTGTGCCATGCTATTATTATCCCTAATAACATAACAGGAGGCATTGGAGTTGCCTTGGAGTTAATGGGATGTTTCATCCAAGTTTCAGGGGATCCAAGATCTTTTGGCTTATAGTTTACACAAGTAAGACAGGATGCGTTGGAGTTGCCTTGGATGTTTCATCCAAGTTTCAGGCGTTACAACTCAAATCACTTTAGTTAAATAAATGGAAAATTCATTAAACAATAAACTGCAGAAAAATAGATACATATTTTTTATAGATATATAGTAATCTTAAAGAGATCGCATGTTCTTCGCCTAAATCTACGCTTTTATAGTGAAAGTTCCCAGCATCCATATGTGCACTTGTTCTTCTCCTTTAGAGTCATCCATTCACGTAAAATTGCTGTCACCAATTGGAATTGACCATGTCACAAGGATCTTTAGTGGCTTGTCCACAATCTTGTGATCTCCAATAGCTAGTTTAGCAAATATTGTTGCTATGAAAGTGGAGCCTACTTTGATTTTTGTTTTTTTTTTTAATGTCCCAAGAACTCTTCCACCTAACCATACTGTTGATAGTAACTGTATTTTATTCCGTAGTTCTTTTAGTTCGATCCCTCAGTCATTGATATTGTGTAAGATCTCACATTTTCAAAGCATCATAAGGCAAATATTGTTGCCATATTCTGTAGCTAGTTACGTAAATGATGACTAAACATATATATAGTTAACCTCATTAATTCATTTACCAACAACATATTTTAATGATAGAGTTGTTAGACTATTAGTTCAACTAGGTAGGCTAGAGTTCAAACATAAAAACTCAACGAAATCAATCGAAAAAGCAAACAAACAAACCTCATTTTATCTTTTGGTACGTTAAACTCTAAATTTTAGAAACGGCAGTGGTAGTCAAACGCATGAAAACACCACGGGTACGAATGCAGGGCCCATGTGGCCCCATCTTGATGACGTCATCGTTAGGTTAAAATAACATTCTTCTTAGATAAGTGTTTTTCATTTTTTGAAAAAGAAAATTCCCAAATACGTATGAGAATTATTGAAATGTGTAAATAGACCAAAAAAAAAAATGATAATTTCCTGCAAATTTAATAATTTGTTTAAAAAAAAATTAAATATATTTTAATGCCAAGAATCGTCACGCAGATGTGAAAAGGAGTTTTGAGGAACACGGTTTCACAGTAATGGCGGCATCATGGAAAACAAAACAACCTCCACACGTGTTGCTCTTTTTGGAGGTTATGGAAAAAACCTTTTTTTTTTTTTTCTGCTTTTCGCTTCTTCCTTTCTCGTTATTCTCGTTCCAACAAAACAAACATGACGTTAACATTGTGCATTCCAAGTAATTGTCAAGCAAAACGAGGGGGGGTTGCAAGAGGAGAATTATTGACATTATGGTCAGTAGAATCTGTAAGGGACGTAGCTATAAGATATCTTTTTGGTGCACGACAGGTTCATTAGATCACGATAAACATAACAGTAGATAGATCAATGCATCTCCACAATTCTTACAGCTTCCCTTAAAGATTGGAATAAGAACGTCCTAGTCTAGGACGTAGAAGACACAATATAATATTATAATTTTAAACCAATTAACATCTTAGGCAATAGTTTGAATTGATCCAAGCCAAAAGCTTCTCCGCTCTACTAGTTATGGCTTCATGCATCTATTATCGAATATGGGTGATACCGCATTAATTTTCACTCGCTCTAGTTTCCTAGTCCAGTTATGTAGCGCATTGACCCGACTGAAAATAGACTATCTATGTCAGATTAGGAGCGACATTTATTATCTAGGCTCGTACAATAAGCTAACAATAGACCACGAGCATTGTCTGCGGTCAATCAGACCCACAGTTGTGCCTTTGGCTCTAGTACTGATTCCTTATATTTTTGCCCACAGTAACAATTTGCTCACCATCTCGATGTCTACCAAAGATGACCAAACCAAACATTTAGATACAATGCTCTGCAAATGGTCGGAAGATTCGCCAATCAAAACAAAAGAACGTGCACATGTGTGTGCAAGTTGCAGGAGTTGGTTGCCTTCCGAGTGAGACGTGTAGTGTTAGTTCAATCAAAAGAGCCACCACCACTGAACATGTTACTTCTATATAAGAGCGAATAGACACACTACACTCGTTAAATTCGAGGCAGATGTTTTGCGTTAGGGCTTTAAAAAGAATCACGTCTCTTGAAAACATGGGCAAGTTTATTCTTCACCCACGTGGCTTTGAAGTGCATGGTGTCAACACACTGTGAAGCGGGAGTGACGATAAAGCTAATGTAGCCCTGCTTTAGAGATGAAAGTCGGACATCGATATTATCAAATCATATTTGTCACTTTAAGGAGAGAAAAAAAAAAACTGTGTTGTATTAAATCTCTAACTAAAATAACTGCTTTCAAGAGTTGAAAGTAACAGTTTTGCGGCAGCAATGGTCTTGGCAGGTGTGTAGCCTCAAATACTTAAAAAGAAACCAAAAAAAAAAAAAAAAAAAAAGGCTCTTGTCAATAAAGATTGCCAAAGACTTTTGTGACCTACTTGTTCCAATTACGTTCTTCTTATATATGCGTGTTCTCCAAAGCATTGATAGATGGCAACATTGACGTTAGGAGTTAATAATTAGAGACTGGTAGTAAAAGAAAAACTTGATGATCTCTAAACTTTATAGAAGATTTTCTCTGGTTCTTTTTAAAACAATTTCCGAACGGCAAAGGGAAAGTTGTTTTCTAGTTCAGAACAAAATAGTTTCATAACATTCTTACCTAAATGTGGGTTTAGTAGAAATTAGCTTAGGAGGTCTTTCTCTCATATCTTTGAACATTCCAATCTAATTGAGGAGTGTATTTGTGCTACCTATTCAATGTATATGTGAAGAGCGTAAACGTTCATATTTTGACAAGCATTCTCGCCAACTTAGCTAGACGCCTAGACGTACGCAGGACACGGAGCATATAATATTCTCAGCACTCTGAGCAGCGTTGCTTTACCATACAATTCTTTAGCAAATATTGCCAACAAATTAGCAAGTATAATCTGCCCATTTTATTTAGGTGGGGTTGCTGTTCAATGCAAGTTGCAACAAATTGCCCAGAAATTTTTTTTTTAAAAAAGAAAAAAAAAAAAGGAAAAAGAAAAGCAATGCAACAAAATAGTATGAGCTGGCGAGGAATTAATTGACAAGACATTCATGTGGTGGCTTTGAATTTGTGGAGCGAGGTTGGTCGGCACAAATGCTTAGAACTCTTCTCGTGGGGTTCACCCGCAAGCGTGCAAACCAGCCTATTTCTTGTGTCGGCCCCACTTCGACACGTGGGTTATACCGAGTTGTCCCCCACCCGTCCATTGCGGCCACTCCCCCCTCTGGGCTCTTTTTGTAAAACATTTGTTTGTGGCTAATAAACAGCAGATATCGAATATCATCGGCTTTTGCTTGGTTTAACATGGCAAAAGGTGTTTTGCAAGTACACTTGTGATTGAAGTTGAGGATATTTTTCAATATTTTTATTTAAAAAATTATTATTTAAATATTATTAAATCTAAATAAAAAAATTTATATGTTATTTTAATATTAATGAGTGTAAAATTCAATATTGTATACTTAATATAAACTTTTATTTTATATTAAAGAATAGAGAATTGTGAAAAAATTGGAATCCTCAATAATATAGAAAAAGAAAAACATATTCAATCACTAATCAACCTATCAAGAAGCCTAACAATTTGTCACTTTTGATAAAATTGGTCACTCTTGATAATTGGATTGGAATGCCAATAATCGCCTCATAGTGCAATCATTTCAAGCTCTAGTGCCGCCCGACATCTAAAGTGCGAGTGCGAGAGAAGAGGGTTTTACACGTTACAAATGAAAATTTCGATATTTTTAAGTAAATCTGTAAATACATTAAATATGAGATGGTTTACCTTGTTGTAAATTTGTAAGGGTATTTTTAATAACAAGATTGTGAGATATGATTGCGGTGGACCACTTTATTTCCATTTTTGTTTACAAATCCTATGGTAGTTGATAAAGAAAGCTCTTTCTATATTGAGTTCTTCATCCTCTTTTTTTTTTTAAAAAAAAAAAAAACAAAAACAAAAATAATAATGATAACAACAATACAAAGGACTCCACAGTAGTGGCACAATTAAATTCCCATCATCTTTGTTTCTGTTACAAGATGTTTAGCTTGTTTTTTAAAAGTCATTTCTAGAGGATAAAGCTACAAATATTCTAAGTACGCGTGAAAATGAAGATTTGACACTTCATATATATTGTGGGTGGGTCTAGGTGCATGACACAGAGCTGATAAGAAAGGAGTAAAAAGAGATCGCACTTATCCTGCAAGATTGCAAACTTAACCCACCTTGTGTGCGTTTAAGTTGTCTTTGTCCCTGCACTTCATTTCAAAACGGATTGTCTTCTTCCCTTTGGGGTTTTATCTCACTCTGCTTTTTGTCTAATAACTCTTTTTTTCTTTCTTTCCTTTTCTTTTTCTGATCATTAATTGCTCATTTCTCTGAAATTCAAATTGCATACATGCATGCGTAGCTTAGTTAATCCAACCTGATTCGTATCCATCAAGACCAAAAGGAAGAAAAACGAAAAGATATATGATTTTTATTTTTTAAACACTACAAAATTTGGAGGCAGATTGAGAGTTATCAAAACTACCAAAGCCCGACCCTATTTTCTCTCCAGTACTTTAAATTTAAATATATATATATATATATTAAACCCACTATTTTATTTAAATAATAAACTCAAATGAAACAGGATAAAGTATGGTCATGGTTATATATATACACAAGAAAGTAACGTATGTTTTGTATTCACAAGTAATGCTAGACTTGTAATTATTTTTACAACGGTGAGTATTAAACATAAGCAATGTGCAGCCCTTTGTTTGTAAGGCATGACGGCAAGTCCCCCGCTTGCAAATATAAGATAGAATGTTTCTTTTCCTATAAAAATATACGTGCCACCTGCAGAGCTTTTATTCTTTTTGTGTCTTATTGACTTTGTTATTGGGCGATTTAGGCACATATGGTAAAACTTTAGTGCAAACGGTCGGCAATCATCGTATTTTTTTTTTTAACATTATTCCTTTACTTTAGATTTTTGAAATAAAGAGAAGACACCAATTACATTTTTTACTATGATTTTGTCGTTATTGTATCATATAACAATAAGAAGCCAGGCAGACACCCAATTATATTGAACCAAAAAAAAAAAAAAAAAAAAGGATTACTTTTACGTGTAGGCAAATGGGATCCATGTTTGAACACATTCCATTCAACACCAAAGCAGAGCGAAGTCGGCTGGGGACGTAAAACTACGAAGTAACCCAACAAGGAAGAGCTCAGATAGCGTAAATGAGGCGTGAGACAGACGGGGCCCACAGGTGTCAACTCAGTTTGACAGCGTAAGATGAGGATCCAAAGCAAAGGACATGGGGGTGGGGGCCACACATGGATTGAGCAACGTGGCGCCAGAATGGAGAAAGCTCTTTCCTCGGGCACCACATCTTGCCGAAAGTTTCGGGGAGTTGTCGGCGTGGCAGTTATTTCAGTTAGGTGTCACTTTGTTGGGTTCGATTCTCGTGATTGAGTGAGGAAAATTGCATTGCCCTGCAGCGTCGTGGAATCTCCAAAAGTAGTTGCTTTGCCATGCCCGCTCTGGTCTTTGAACATGGAGTCGTACACTCTCTTGAGGCAGAGTTGTCAATGTCTGAGTTGATACGAAATGAATTTTCACTTTGCAGAAATGACAATGAAACGTTTCTCTCTCACGCTGTAACATGCTCACAAAAACGATCTCCTTGTTTGTTATCTCCCTCTCCCACCAAAATCGAACTCGTTAATTACAATGTAAGATGAGCTTTCGGCCTAGGAATCGATACGCTGTCTCTTGTAATTGAACTAGATGCTCCGTACCCCATGGCCCTTATCACCGACCATATTTTTCTCAGTTTTTCTGTCTTCCATATTTCTTAGCTTTAGGGATTGTTCTCAAGAAATCCAAATAGGATTCGAACTCCACCGTGTGCTTTTGATCCTCTCGCACTAAATAAGTAACAGGATAGTACAGCACACTCAAATTGAGTCAAATGCTGGATCAACATATCGCTGCTATTAATTTGTCCCTAGTGAACTGACCATCATCAGCAGTGACAAATCACCATTAAACTGACATGAATATAAATTTTTAATGATTGATCCAACACCTTGCACCTTGTGTATATGGAACAATATCTCTTTAATCGCAAGAGGGGTAGAGATGGAGTTGTGTTCCTTCTCAGCACATAAATTTCTACAAGCTTCTGTTTGGTTTGTCTCTTTTTTATCACGATACAGTGAAGCTTTGGGTTTGAGATAAAACACCACTTTAGGCATGTCGTTCTTTCCGTTCTTCACCCTTTCCACCTTGATATACCCTATGGCCACTTCGCACCTGACCTACTGAAACAGTCAGTGATGATTCCATGTTGTCGGAACCGCTTAATGAGGTACACGTCGGCAAGATAGACTAGTACTTTTCCAACATCAATGTGAGGATTAAAAAAAGGACCATCCCTTCACTTTGGAAAGCATTTTTTTTTTCTTTTCTTTTTCTTTTCCCCCCTAAACTTAAAATTCTCCAATTGATAAATGGTTTCTTAATTAATTACTTTAAATTTTCGTACTCTCAAACAATTGCACTGTTAACTTGTCTAGTAAAATAGGAGAAGTGCGGTGGGGTTTCTTTTAAGAAGTTGAAACCCGCCACATGATGGGATTTCCTTCCGCCCATAGAAAGTTAATGCTAAAGCATATGGAAAAAGATAGACTGACAGGGGAGAGGAGACGATGATAGACAAGTGTGTGGATCTGCCGATTTTTTTTTTTTTTAATATATGATGTATATATAAATAAAATCAACTACACAAATAGATAAAATAAAATATACATATAATTATTAAAAAATCTTGGATGCACAAAGTAAATATCTTTATATATATATATATATACTTTAATTCTATGTACATTGTATATCATGTAGCGAGATCCTAACTTTTTATATGTTAAAGCCCCACGCGTGTGGTAAATAATTTGATCTTTATAGCTTTCACATTATCAAATATAAATTTGTGTGTATTATGTAACTTTCAATGGGCGGAAGAATTACTTTAATAAAAATGCACCCTCTCTCATGCCCGTCCATTGCTACTTTTCATTTCTAGCTTGCTCTAAAAGTAATTTCTCCACTCGAGAGGAGATATAGTCACTTTTCTAGGGAGTGGACCCACTGTGATCAAAACAAGTTATCATTTTTGTTTCTGGTCCGTCCGAAGTAAAAAGATACAAGGTTGGAGGATGGTTCTTGGGTTTTGGATCCCCCTTTTTTTTTTGTTTTTCTTTTTTGGGTGGAAAAGCTCAAGTTTGATTGTGTTCATGACAGCTCATTAAATGTTCATTTTGGGCATTTGTTGTTGAAAATTTCAAGGCTGCTGCGCTTGTTACATAGAATAGTTGCGATAGTTTTAAATATCAATAATATCTTCTTATAAATATTGGATAAATATCTTTGTTTTAAAAAATATATATTTCATTGAATAAAATATTTTATTTTTATGGCAACTGACAACGGTAGTGACAACGGTGATGACACCGAGGGACTATAACAGCAGCTTTTGTGGCAGTAACAGTGGTGGTGTGACAAATGTAGCAGCGACGACAGGGGTCGTGATGGCGGGGACAGTCAAGATGATGGAAGCAGTGGCGATAGAATCAATGGTGTCAACCACAGTGACAGCGTTAATAGTGGCTGCGGCGACGACGTCAATAGTGTTGACGGCCGTAGTAGTGATGGTGGTGGTGGCCACGACGAAGTTGGCAGCATCAACGGTAGTGATGGTAGAGATTGGAATAATATCAATAGGTTTTTTATATAAATGATTTTTTGGGATTGGACTTAAACCAAGTGATAAGATAGTTTATCCCATGAAGATAGCCCATATTGATAACAATCTTATATTAATCTATCCAAATAACCTTTCAAATATGAGACACAATGGGACAAAACTAGTTAGTTTATCTTATACTATTTCATCGTGTCACTTGCACCATTTGGCGAAAATGATATACAGAAGGACGTGTGACTACTGTGTGCTAGTTAGTTCCCACAAATAAATTTAATATAAAAAAAAAAAAAAAACACAAAAGACACTAACATGGTAACATTTCTAAGTCGATGCAACTCCATTATTGGTTAGTAGCGTGGCAAAGACTTGTTACCGTGTTAATAATACATGATCCAGTTAGAGTTCACCCAATAGTTCACACATTCAGATTGACTAATTTTTGACATGATGATAGTGAGAGAGTATTGAACAGGCCCATGACACGTGAAAGTCATCTCACAACGTTTTAAGTTTGGAAGCCCAAGTACCACAAGGTAATACTACGCAGGTCCTTGACGCATCACAGGTTACACAGCAGCATGTATGATATCGAAGGGGAACAAAATCATGAGCCCAAAAACATGACCATCTACCCTCTACACAAAACTGGTGTTTCGGCCAACCACAACGTTGGGGAAGTGGAAGTTGATATATTGCAAACCCTGCAATTAACACTAGAATGGCGAATAGTCATTTTTTCCCATAAATATTTTGCAAAGAACCAGATTCTGGCCTATCGTTTCGAAAGAAATCATCTTGCCACAATAAGAGGTCCTAGTAGAAGCTTTCATCAGTGTTCCATGTCAGCAGCCAAGATGTCATTCAACTTTTGGCCAAAAAATAGACATCTTTCAATTTGGCCTAATTAACCCCACTAGAAATATCAGTACTTGCTTCAGCTCTTAAAGTTGCAATGTAGAGGGTCTCAAACAATGCCAAGAATAGAAGCAACAATATAATAGACAGAAAAGAGACCACCAAAATCTGATGTAATCAGTAACACGGCTATCAAAGTAGCAATAATCCAATTTCATCACTGAACATGAGCCCAGCACATAAGTAACTTTGGCAACTGATAACAATTACACAGGGCACTGGAGAGAACCTTTACAGATGGGAATAGATGATTGTCTGGATGTTTATGCTAAGTTAATTCACAACCAAATATTACAGAGAACAGACACAATTTTACTGAGCCCCTTAAGCCCCAGATAAAGATAAAAGACTAGTTTGTGGAAACAACAAAAGTCAATCAAAACATAGTGGATGCTAGCCATTTGGCACAGATCATTTAAATTAAAAACTCACAAGAAGTATGGAAGTCAAAATGCTTGTGCATAATGTAACCGATGTGTTTCAATGGATCTAGGTTCCTTGGGCAGAGAATGGTAACCAATTAAGTAATAAGAAAGGAGTAATAAAACAGTAAAAGGCTTCTTTGGTGGTTTAGGAGGGATCTCATAACTTTATCAACAAACCCAATTAAAACAATAAATACACTGAACTATAACAGGGGACTGAATGAAGGTCTTTGACAAATGAATCCAATTAGCTATCCAAAAAGAGTTTGGTGAAAATTGGAGTTTCAGTTTTGTTCATGCAGGTAGCAAGTGTAACAGAGACACAGCTTGAAACAACAATACTACAAGCTTCAAACAACATTTTCAGCAACTGCCTAAGACCAGGCACAAGTGCCTTGGCACACATGGATAAATGTGTCTGCAATGCATTACCGTTAAAGCTAGTGTAACAAGATAGGTTTACAAGCATCAAAGACATGAGGTGAACTAATACTTCTCTGAAGGCATGCAAGTGGTCCTCTCGAGGTCTATCTTGCAATTCTCCCTCAAATCTTTCAGTGTGACAAAGCTGGCTTCCTGCAAACAGAGACTTGAGACTGTCACATATTAACAATAGAATTCTCTCGAAGACAGCCATCACATGAGAAAAATTTCACTGATAATGACATTAATTGATACATGCCATAGGCCTAAATAAAATTGGGCCATGGAAAAAACAGAAAAGAGTAGAAAGAAACATGTCAAATAAAGAATGTTCATCTAATAAAATTGTAGGAATTGAAATCAGAGGCACAGGTTTAAATATTTCTGGCATTAGAGATGACATTAGACAAAGAAGCACAAGTTACACTCACAAGCTGGCTGCTTTCATGGACAAATATATCACCCATCTGTTGAAAGAGGGATCTCCACTGACCTGTGAGGTCAGATTCTAATTTTGAGGATTGACTGGATGTTCCCTGGACATGAACATCATTCTGTTTTCCATTGGTATATTTATTAACCAAGATGCTTGCATCTTTCTGGCTCTTCTTCAATGCTAATTCAAAAAGAAAAATCCCATGTTATTGAAAACTAAAGAAAAGGTTAAAATGCAATGACATGAGATAATGACCCGAAACAAAATGTAATTGCCATATACAATAACGACCGACAAAACTTCTACAAACTTACCTGCTATCCGACCTTTGATGTCCTGGTAATGGAGGTCTGACCAAATATAAGCAGCTGATGGTAGTATTCCAAGAAAAAGAAAGGAGATATTTTAGAGTCTACATACATAACCAGCAAGTACCTTTCATTAATAGGCACTGATCAAATTGCAAGAAAAAGCCAGGAATATAATCACCTTTGAGGCAAAAAGAACAAGAGCACGAATTAAGCAAGTCAGCACCAGGATTCCCATCGACACAAGTATCAGAGTTGAGACCCGTGCACTTACTCAACTCAAAGGACTTAGAGCTCTGCACCCTGCTTGACCCCTCAATAGACCCACATTTGCTACTAGGCAAACTACCAATACCTTGATTCTTGTCATCACCCGCACCACCAACAAACCCTTGACCTACCAAATTGCTTTCTGCAACCCCAGAAATGAGTATCCCTTCATCATCACTGTCTTTCTTGCATGGTCCTGAACTGGCAGCCATCAAAGCGCTAGATGCACAACCATCCCTTGTTGCATCTCCAGCCTCTCCGGTATCTTGGGTGGTTGTGCCGCTCTTGGCATAATCAAAACTAGCACCTAAAAATTCATTTGCTTCCTGAGTTTCATTTCGTCCGTATGATAAAATAGACACGGAATTCTCCTGTGAGGTGTCAATGTTGACATTCTTTGGTGATGAATACGAAGCTTGTTTATCCGTCCGTACAAATAAACCACCCTTCTCCTTGTTCACATCCAATGCAAGTTTTGCTTCACACTTCTCTTTGACCAAATTTGCAACTCCTACACAGATCTGTTTTGCAAAACGCGAATTCCCATCTTCACTGACCACTTTTTTATCATACCCATCTATGGGTTTGAGACCCAAATCACTTGAAATCGATGAAAAACCCCTTTTTGCGGGTCGATTGGTCAAATCCTCCAAAACACCTCTGGTTTTTGAAACCCCGTCTTTTAAATCATCCCCACTCATCGTGAAAACACCAAAAAGGAAACAGCAGGTTTAACAGACCCAGAAAAGAAGACAAGCTCCAAAACGCAAGATACGAAAAAACCCACTTTACCAATTGGTGAAGGTCAATGAAGCTTGCTCTGAACCAGCAATCCACAAACCTAAAAACCGCAAAATTTAACCCCGAAAGGTTTTGGGAAGATGAAGTGAATTTCAACTTAAGATCACCCAAAATAAACCAGAACAGAAAAGGGAAGAAGAAGAAGAAGAAGAAGAAGAAAATGCATCAGGTTCCATGCAAGATTTTGAAGAGTGCATGTTGTGGGAAACAAATGGAATCAAAACCCAACAAGCATCAAAGCCAAATAAACAGCAATCTTGATGAGTAAAACATGGAAACTATAATTTAAGGATATATGAACTGACCTTAATAATGAAGATAAAAAGAGAAAAACACTTTGGAAGTTGTGAGCGAGGGAAAGTGAAATTACAGCCAAAAAGTCTTGGTGAGGAGGCCGTCGTAGATTTTCTTTCGGCTCTCTCTCCTTCCCCCAGCCACCCCCCCGGCGACCCGCCCCCCAATTCCAAATTTTTGGCTAGAGAGAGCGGGAACTACTTTGAATTCGGGTCCTGACCCGCGTTGTTTGAATTGTTTCCAACTTTTTGGGGGCCGCATTTTGGGCCTCCACCCGCCCCTCTCCACGCCACTTTATTAGCCCTTTTTTTTTTTTTTTCATTATTCTTCCTTTTTTTTCTCTTAACTAAAGATTATTTTTTCTTTTTATTAATTCCAGATTATCAATAAATTCTATTACTCATTGTTGAGACCTCCGAGGCATTTTCAATATGTTTAATTAACATATTAGTTTTTTTTTCCTTTTATTACTAAAATCTCATTAATATTAAGATTTTTTTTTATATGATAGTAAAGAATAGAATAAATAGCATTTGAATTAGTGATAAAAGAAAGATCTTGAAAACCGCAGTGGGCATAAGCAGTTTGCCAAAAAAAAAAAAAAAAAAAGGTCAAATGAAGTATTGGATAGAGAAATTTTGTTGTCTGATCTGAAAATATAATTGGTTTATAAAGTCAAATATAATTAAAAATTTACTATTAAATAAAACCATAAATTCAAAAAACAAATCTCATGTTTTGTTGTAGTGAAGTGAAGCTCTTAAAATCTAATTGAACAGAATTTAACTTACTAAGTTTTAATAATTTTTAATTTGATAAAAATTCCAATACAAATAATAAACTATGTCTCTTCTACAAAGCCCAAAAAAATATAATTTAAGGAGGAGTATTGTCTGAATTCAAATAACATTTAAAATTAACAATTGAAAATAACTTAGTCAATATATTAACAGAATTATCATAATATTAATTTAATTCACAATAATATTATCACTAACAATAATATCATACACAAAATAATAATACACATCAATATATTTTATTTTCTCATAAAACATTTAATTTTTAATTTAAAAAAAATAGAATTTTGACTTCTCTCCTTAATTTTCTAATGAATGATTCTAGAAGGAAGAAAAGAAGATAAGATTAAGTTTTTTTTTTTTTTTATTATTATTATTATTATTATTATCATCATCATTTATGAAATAGTCTAGCAGCCAGAGTGGAAACCGCAGTATTTAAATGACTTAGACAAATTTTGAAGCACAAGAGATAATAGTCATTACGTGTGTTAATAGAAATAGGTTTTAACTTCCAAAACTGGAAAGTCTGCATGCTAGCATAGCTAATTTTACATGCATCTAATACTAAACAAACAGTGCAGGGGCATTGGTTACAGCAGGTTCACTAATGACATTAGATCAGATTCTTAGGTGCTAAAGGAAATTATCATCTTAAATTACATTAAAATCCTAGTATTTCACGGATTTAACAAGCCTTTTCTTTTTCTCTGGAGGGAACTAGCTTTTTCTTGCTTTTGGTACATTAATTAGAAGGCTTAAAGCCTAACTAGCAAAAGTTCAAAAAAGAAAATAAGAAGAAGAAGAAGAAGAAGAAAAAGGCTAGTCGAGTAATTAACTTGATGGAAGCATAAAACATTAAAACATTGTATAGGAAACATGCATGTTTAATGGATAAGATCCATTAAACTGGCCCAGATACAACCGAAGCAAAAACAGATCAATCGGGTTGACCCAAGCATTTAAGCTGTGTCTAAAAAAAAAAGCTTGGATATGCATATGCATGCCTGTCCTGGATCCCAAGGATGAATACAGAAGCGTCGTATTACAATCGAGGAACGTATATATAAGCATCAAATTTGTAAATCACGTATAAGTTAGACAAATTTGTCTATATTGTACCCTTCTTTTATCCGTTCTAAAAAAAATTATATATATATATATATGTTTCAAAAATTCATGTAATAACTAACTAAAAAACTTTTGACTTGTATAATGTAGGAGTATACAAGAAATTTCGTTATTTTTCATATAAAGACAATTTTCATTCATATGTTTCAATCAAAAGAAGGATGGAATTTTCGTTCTAATTTCGTTTTAGTTGGGTCAATCTCGGAGAGAAATGAAAGGCGTATGGCCTTTCTACTTCTCGGGACTTCAAAGAAGCACGTCAAGTCCAGCAGCTGTAAGCCTTTGTTTTTTTTTTTCAACCAATCTTTATGGCAATTCACATGGACAGTTGGAACTACCACACAACTAATCCCATATCCTGGATAAAAAGCATGCATTTTCTTCTTCTTCTTCTTGTTTTTTTTTTTTTTTTTTTTTGAATAAATAAGATGGAAAAATAAAGTTGGTATTGCCTTCAAATAAAGTAACAAACACTGTGAACATTGGGTTTTTCTTAATTAAATGTCTCAACAAAAATTTAAATTTGATTTTTGATACCAATAAACAACTTATAGATTAGGGTAATGAATGTAATGTATTTTCCTTAGTTCAGTGTCCGTCACATGATAAATTAAGGGCGATGCTAGCAGCCAAGCAACAACAGCTACACCATAAACTTTTCGTTATTCGAATTTCAAGGTTGGAAAAAATTAACCAAAGATTCAAATCTGTAGTTACATACGGAGACAATAAAAATCTAATTAAAGCTCTTCGGGAAGAGCAGTGGGCTCTTTTCCAGATGACACCTGCAACTAAGTCAGAGGACCCATATGTTGGTACAGTTACAAGGTGGATCTTCCAACCCCAGGATTTACAATGATCTTAATAAACATCCAGAACACAACAGTTGACATTTAATAGCCTTGTACATGATGTTTCAGGTAAACCCCCTAATTGTAGTGTGTCATTAATTGACCAACTGCAGTCAATGCACCCAATAGGATATGCACAAAAACATCAGTCATTTTCTGACTTGCTTTGACGATGATGAAGATTTCTTGCGAGGGATGCATTTGCCTCTCGCTCCTCTCTCTCTAATTTCTTCCTTAGCGGCTTCTTCCTCTGCGTTGGCCTTGGCGGAACTTAAACAATCACATGAAAACTTTCATTTCAGCCAAATGACAATATATAACGATATGCACAAATTTATAAATGGTCCTCCGAGAGCAAGAATTAATGGGGTATTAAAAGTTTGGCAACTGGAACAACCCTGTGGACTTCTATCCATTTTTTTTTAGTTTGTAGCCCAAAATTTATTGGGCCACGCATTTAACAATAAAACCCTAAACAGACTCAAAAGAATCAAGAACTCGATCCCATCAACAAAATGATAAAACGTGCATCAGTAGTCCCTGACTGACACTCTTGGTAGTTGATTTTTATTTTTGAAATATTGGGTTTCAAACTTGAAAGAGAGATAAAATTTATGAAAATAAAATAAAATTTTAATTTTGTCATTCATGGTTAAATAAATCTTCTTCTAATAATAATAATAATAATAATAAAGTAACAGTCAAGGATGACAGAGAGACAATTTACTTTGAAGATTCTAATTTCCTAAACCTACTAATCTCAAATTCAAATTCTCCAAAAGAAAGAAATTTTACAAAGAAAGATGCCTGCCTTTATTTTTGTTTTTTTTTTTTTTGGTTTTATAATTTATTTGTACAGAGTTTGAGAATTGAGAAATCTTCCAAACAAAAGAATAGTGAAGAAAGAGTTGACCCGTACACATGTTACCAAAACAAAACGGAAAAAAGTTGGTCCAAAAGTTAATCAAGTAGGGTGAGCTTGTCTAGCTTTTTACTTCACATAGGCAAGAAAGTCTAATTCACTGCTGCCGAATCAAATGCTGTCTTTGTAGGATAGGATATTATCTGGCATGGTAAGAACAAATAAACACTAAACTACTAATTATAAAGAAAAAAAAAAAAACAAAAAAAAGGCTAATTAATCATGAATAATTAACGAGTTACCTTTCTTCATTATAAGAATTTGACCTCTTTAACGCTGGCTCGGCCACTGAGCGATTCTCAGTGATAGACTCAACAATGCTGCCACTAAAATACTCCTTCTCTTGGGCCTGCAAATTACCAAACCTGGGATTCTCAGACATATAATTGATCATGTCCTCCTCTTGAGCAACCTTAGCTGCGGTCCTGCACAGAACCTCTCTGGGAAGGCTGTTGCTTTCGCCCTTTTTAAGCACACGATCTCCGTTCATTTTCACGGCCGGCAGTTTTAAGGTCGTCGTCACATTGCTCTTTGCCTTTGTCATGGCCAGGTTTCCGCATGATATCAGTTGGAGCAGGACCGAGTTGCGACTTGGTGCTGTCCCGTAACCGGCCACCACTGGGTCACCGTCTTCAAATCGTTTGGAAGTGCTGTTTCTGTTGCTGCCGGTTTTGACCGCGGCGGCAGTAGTGCTGTGGTTGAGTTTGGGTTTGTCATTGAGGGTTGAGGGTGTTGATGGTGGGGACGAAGATACGACAATGGTGACAGCGTTCTTGTGGGGTTGGTGGTGCTCCTCCTCTAGTTCTTCTGTGGATACGCCCCTGGAACAGCGAGAGTGGGGGGTTGTGGAGCTGGTGTAACTTGTTTTCTCTTCATCTTCGTATTCTTCTTCTTGCGATTCTCCCATGTCTTCCTGATCATAATCCTGGATTTCGTACTTGTTATTTTGTGTTTCTTCCAGTTGTCTGTTGGGTGGTTGTCTTATTTTTTCATGGAGGTTTGGTTCTGGAATTAGCTGTCCAGAGTTATTGCTTACATTACTAAGTCTTTGAAACCTTTCTGCCAAGAGAAAGGAGGAGGGGAAAATTAAACAGGGCAAGAAGATTGAAAACAATCAAAGCATAAGCATGCAGGATCCCAACTATGAGACTTGTACTTGACCAACAATGATAGTATGTATGATATAAAAAATATCAACATAAGTACATATTTTACAATGGCACGGGGGTATTTAAGCTTTGTAGGAAAGTAATAAGAGCATTGATGGAGACTGACCAGAGCACCTTACGACCAGTTCAGATCCTTTGAGTACATACTCTGCTCCATCTGATGGGTAGATGATATCATTTTCTGCCAAGTCATTCCACACATATCCGTTCTTGTAACTCCTTTAAAGAAAACAAACAAACAGAAAATGACATTAGCTCAATAAAATCAACAATTAGGGAAATCATATTGACAAAAAAAGATAAGTACTCCTAAGCAGGTGATCAAAATTTTTGTACCTCTTGCAAGACCATGAGTACAGAGAGGGCATGCCATTGCCTCTAAGGACCGTGAGTCGATCCATAACATCTATCCCACACCATGAACAATACAAGAACAGGTTAATTACAGGAGTAAAAATTACAAAGCATGTTTGTCAAACTCAAAAAGAAAAGAGACAAAAAAAAAAAAGGTGAAGAATTTGAATCTGTTTGGACCTCTCAAACGAAGGGGTTGATTGGCCAAATGGGTAACTTCCATGTAATGCGGTTGCTCAAGCTGGCCATTCCTGGAGAGGTAGTAAACAATTTGGACCTTTCTGATGGGTTCGACCCTTGACTGCTGCATGCACACTTTGGCTCTGTCCAGGCTGCTTTGGTGATCTCTTTCTCTGGCTCTTCTGGGCATTGGAGCATCCATATTTCTGACTTCCTCTCTCACTATCTCACCTTCTCAGCCGCTTCAAGTTAACTACATCACAGACCAATCCTTTATCTTCACAGCAAAATAGGCGTGAAAGAGAAAAGTGAAAGAGAAGGGGAAGGTTAAAGGGAGACTTTCCAAAAGACAAAAGGCATCAAAAGACGCGAAGACAAATACTGGTACAGATCTTAGGCTTCGGGATACTCCTTGAATTAAATGAGGTAAATTTGGAGAGAGGGAGGAGGGGATGAGAGAATGTAGTATAGGGTCGGGCTTCTTGTTAATGGATTTATTTCGACTTTGGTTTTGCACTGATCCCGAGCCTAAAACTTCAAAAAGTGGCAAAAAGTTGACAATTCAGGTCATTGAGCAACCCCACCAATCCATTCCATGCATGTGATGTGAGCTTTTTGTTTTGTACTGCTGGAATACAGGAGGTTAACATCTTTCTGTAGATTTGTGGCTTTTATTGAATAGCAAAAGTTATTGCACACACAGACCTGTTACAACTGCTCGTATAGGTAAGCTAAAGGGACTACTGGCTCTGGTTAGCTAGAGAGGGATTCTAGCCTCTACATATATATATATTGTTATGGAGAGAAATTAAATAATAAAAATATTTCTTTTATTTTAATAAATTTTATATAAATTAAAATTTAAAATTTTGAAAATAAAAATATTCTCTAAAAATATTGATATCTCGGTATTCAGTGAAAACAGCAAAGAGTCAATCAATCAGGTAGATCAATCTAGTTAGTCTATGTGTCGTGGTTGATTTGCCTATTTTATTCAGAGTATAATGCAGATTTCTATGCGTTAATTAATGGGCATAATCTTGTGTAATCCCTGCAATCGTATCTTTCCTTATAAATTACACTTTTGATTGAATGAGCGAAGATTTTCGCGTTGTTCGAGAAGAGTGAGAACATTTAAAACCCTAAACCCTAAAAGATATATATATATATATATATATATATATATATATATTAATCATGTCAATCGTTTCTAGCAGGATGTGACATCCCTTCCCGAGTTGGGTCCATGACAATGCGAGCAAATTAGAATCACTTACAATTTGTGGTTATCAGCCTCTACCATTATATGTTTTTCTTTTTGTTTTTTAAGTCTTCAATTAATTTTAAATGAAATTTCGAATTTCAGATGTGTAATTCCAGAAAGGACACCAATATTTATGACTTAAAAGCTCAACACAACTACAGACATTGGTCATAACTGTTACCTTAACCAATAAAGCCCAACCAGAGGTAGATCGCCAAAGCATTGGCACCACGTGAAACGCTTTTTTTTTTTTTTTTGTAAAAAAAATAAAAATCAACCAGCTAAGCTTGGCAGTTGCAACAAAATATGTTAGAGAAGGAATAATATCTTTCGTTCCATTATCATGCTTTTGTAGAACACTCATTAATTCAAGGAAAAAACCAGTTGGACGAGAGAGGCTGTACAGGACACAGATGGGGCAGTGAAATCTGTGCCCAAAAAGCCAGTTTTTTTTTTAGACAAAAAAAAAGTATATTATATGTAAATAAATTAAGTAATATGTATTGAATGAATGATATATATATGTATGTATATATGTATGTATATATGTATGTGTGTATGTATGTGTGTATGTTATTACAAATTTTTGTTTTCATATTTATTTTACATGTTTGTACATCAATATTTTTCACAAGAAAAAATAAAAGCCAGGTGTGGAAGTCTATGCCCCGTCACAATGATCTGTTGATGTAACGGGGTCCTTAATTAAACACGTTATGGTGTTGTTTAATTCTGTCGCCAATTTGTCAGACGAAGAAAAAGCCAATAGGCAACAAAAAAAAAAAAAAAAAAAAAAAAAAAAGGAGAAGGAACATGCATTATTTCACGTGCGAACAGTTGCACCGGGTTTATTTGCCCATCACAAGGCAAAAGCAACTTGTGTGAACGTGACAAAATGGGCCGCCACCGAAGACACATTCCAACATAATTAACTAAAGTATACATGTTTTTTTCTTGCCACATGAAGATCACGGGCAGCAGAAGTGTTAGGGGGCACCCCACCATGCTTCAGTCATCCAATCCAATTTGATTCACTGAGGAAAAGAAAGGGGGGGAAAAAAATAAAAAACAACAAGAAGAAAAAAGATAGATAGAAAGAAAATCATCTCGATATCTCATTCCGTGTTAAAACCGTTGAAGTAGTGGGACAGCAAACCACCGGTGATGAGGCAAGACACGGGATAAGAAAATTTTATCTTACAATTTTTTAAGCATTTGTAACGTAGTTTGACACTTTTAAAGATTTTTATTTCAATCCAAAATATTTTTGTTTTATGTTAATAGATTACAATTTATTTTTTTTTAAAAAAAAACAAAGTTAAGACATTAACTTTTTACATTAACTATACAGAATTGGAAAGAATTTTTTTTTAAAAATTAAGTATTCACTTGAAATTTTTTTTTGTAGTACTTAAATACTGATTTGGTACTTATTTTGTAAGATTAACTTAAAAAGTTAACCATTTGATCATTTTTTTTACTTAAAATTGTTCTAAATTAAAATAAAACACAAATATTTAATATTGAAATAAAAAATTTAAGACTACATTATAAAAATTAAACAAGATTTAAGATTATTATTTTTATTATCCCAACAAGATAAAGAACTTAATTCATTTTTTTAAATATAATAAATAATTTAATTTACTTAAGATTAAGTATGATCTACTCATATCAATCAATCAACTTAAGACTTTTGTTCACAAAACTGATGTCACTTGAATTAGAGGATATATAGACGCAAATCACGCTAAAGATTCTCACTTAATATAAAAATAATAACAATGAAAAACTTGTATTTCTTACTTAAAATATTTTAGAAATTACTTGGTACAAAAAAAAACTACTTTGCTTGATAATAGGCCTAATATTTGAGAAATTAAAGTGACATATATTTCAACAATTAAAAGGTAAATTTTTTAGAAACTCCAAAAGTAATAAGTTAGCATTCTAATTAACTAACAATAAATAAAATGATAATGCCAAATTTAATTAGAATCAACTATGAGTATTTTGTTTTTTGTTATTATGTTTTACTAATGCTAAGTTAGGTATTAAACCTAATTATTTTAAATCCTTTTTAAATTAAAATTTTTAAGTTAGCTTATACTTTTATCTTTTTATTCTTTTTCAAATCACTTGAATTTAACCAACCCAATATATGAGAGTGATTGTTGATTTACATTAGATATGTCTAAATTAACACTAATATTACTTGTTCAATTTATTTATGATAATGTTATACTTACTTTATAACATAAATTCATGGTATTGCTTTACTAGATTCCATCGTTAGTTAACATAAACTCGAATTAATTGTACGAGATATACATAATCTTTCATGAAGTCACCTTATAACTATTTTTTATAATTTCATAATGTAATTCATTAGTTTAGGTACCTATCATTTTTAAAATTTTATCAAAAATCTTAGTCTATCAATCATTACTCTTTTCCTAAGACCTTATAAATTTTCATTAGTATTTCATTTTGTCCATATGCTCTTTTGTTTTTTTCTTTCTTAAAGTAATTCATATGTTTGAAAGACAAGTAACTCTAGTGTAAATAATTATTTTTATAGGACTATTAAATTCCTTAATATCATAATTCTTAAAATTGAGAAGGATATGCTTTAGTACTAATCAAATTGATGAATCAATTATTTTTAAAAAATAATTGATATTTTTATATTATATAAAAATAAATAAGATATTTTTTAAATAAAATTTTAGCATTCATGTAAGTAGTTTTAAATAATAATAAAAAAGATGTAATTATATATATTTTTAGAGCAAATAAAAGGAAATAAATATTAACAAAAAGCAAGCATATCTAGTTCATTGGTTTAACTAGCTAAACCATTTAAGATAATTTGAGTTGAATAGTTTTTTTTTTTTTCAGTTGAATATCTTATCTATTTTTTATCAAAGTGTAATGGACTAAAAGTTAAGTTACCCATTTTTGGTCTGATTATTGATCAAACTTAATTTTAACACTATGTTTTAAATTTTCTTCATTATTCTCGTTTAAAAAGTTTTCAATGTATGTTCTTATCTTTCTTTAATCTTTTGTGCTTTATGTTTGATGCACCTAACCCGATTAAAATATTAACCCTTTCATTCGTAATTTGTGTTAACCTTTATATTTCCTTCTCTCCTTCTTATATTTAAAGTTTACCATATATAAATTTAAAGCATTTTCTTGAGCCACCATCATGAACTTCTTTGTCTCTATTTAAAAAAAAAAAACTAATTTGTACTTTGTATACACAATGTTATTCTAATACTTTATCAATCATCTATATAATTCTATTTTTCTTTAGTGACATTTTGTTTTTCTTAACTTTACTATTAAGATTCTTTTATTGGTAAATAATTTTTATAGCTACTTTTAAAGTCTATGTCGTTATCATGTAAATGAAATTTGTCACTTTCAATTATATGTTATTCATTTATGTATTAAGATTTCAATCTTGATCTTTCAACATCCTATTTTAGAATGTTAACTTTATTGTGATTTTTGTAGATTTACCATTTAGTTCTTCATTATTGTTTCTCTTTTCTCTTTCTTATCTCACATTTAATACTACTAACATTTGTGATGTTATAAGTGCTTCTCTCGATATGACATTCAAGTTGGTACCTGAAGTAATCTAAAAGGAGGATGAATTGAACCTAATTAGCTTGAGTACTTAACCTTCACTTAATCTCTAACTTTAAAGAAAGATTACAAGATAAATAATGATTGATAATAAAGGAAATAATATAAAAAATAAAAATAAATAAATAAAAAGGGATAAAATATGAATTATAATTTAAAGTGGTTTGACTCAAATTAAAAGTATACGTTTATTGTTTAAGATCTTTTTGTTTTTTTAAGAATTTAGCTTCAAAATCACCTTTTTTTTTATAAGGTGAAAACAACTACTTCAACCTTAATTATAATAAAGTTTTTGTGAAATTTTCATAAAAACCAATTGTTCTTCATAATACTTAAAGACTCATGTTCTAATATTTATCACTAAAACACTTTAACTCATTCATAATTTTAAGTTTTCATTTAAGAGCTACCACTTTTTAATTTTATTTTTTCTCTGTGATTTTTCACTAAACTCAAACAAATTATTCAAGGTCATCTATGTGTATGTTTTTAATATGTATGCTTATATTTATAGTCATCATTAGTTGCACATTAATTAGTATTTAATTGTTTTTATTAAAATAATACTTCAAGAACTCATAGTTTTATATTTATATCCGTTGAATGCAAGATATTATCGTTACATTTATATTGAAATGTCATTAATATCAATTCCTAGTAAAAAAAATAAAAAAAACAAAAATTTAAGTCCATCTAATCTTTGCCCTAAAACATGGTAACATTATGAATTTGTCCTCTAGCTTGCCATGATTTTTATAGAAAATAAATATTGCAAAATAAAACATTATCCTTTTAAGTTTTCTTTAATGAAGTTTTTTAAGGAACTTTTGAAACATTTAGATTCATTATATGGTAATGGATCTATAATTTATAGTTTTTTTTTATGGGAAAATAAGTGTAGTATCTTATAAGTAGCTAAAATCAATTATGAAGTTAGGAGACAAGTTATGACTCATGTGTAAATATTTTATCCAAAAAAGAAATTTATTTCCATTAATTACTTAGAATGAATGCATTTAAATAGGAATCTATAATGAAATTGAAAATCGAGCAAAAGTGCAAACAATCTCTATATTGAGCTTTTTGTTTTTGTTTTTTTGGCTTTAGTTTACATGTTGGGTTTTCTTTAGTTTTAGGTCATTGTAATATTCAATCCTATTTAGACTTTAATTTCAAACATTTTTGCAATTTTAGGACCAAATTTCATCATGTATAGATTTTAATTACAAGATTTTCTCAAAATTTTGAAAAACTTTTCCTTATTACTTCATCTCAGACCCCATTCTAATCAAAACCTTATTTACTAATCAATTATTTCATTATTTAACAGTAATAAATAATATCAATCTAACTAAATAATTAAATTTTATTATTATTTATCAACAATAATAATTAGAAATAATAATTGAGGGTCAATAAAAGCAAATCTCAACAAGTAAACTAATGAAGGCCTATCATTATAGTCCTAATTTGACTTTAATTTCGGTTAGAATCGAACAAGTTTCACTTAGCCCATAGACGAGTTGTACTCTTACAAAGAATTTAAATACAATCAAATTAAACGCAACTGGTCCCAGCATGTGTATTTATTAGTTGGATTCCTTGGAGGAATGAATATAGAATTTGGAAAATTGTACGTGTAAGCGCCTTGGTGAAACATAAGCATAGAATTAAGGAGTCTTGAAATTGTGTTATAACATAGCAATCTCTATCTTTTTTTTGGTCCTCAGATTGTTGCCTCGTAAAAAATCGGCCATATCTAAATGGCCCTGACATGAGGGGCCTGCAGTGACAGACGATTTCTAAGCGAAAAGAAAGGAGTGGGAATTGTGTATCAAGTGACAAGAGTCTCAATTTTTATGGGAATTAGTGAAGAATATTCAGGATATCGAAGTCTGGGCGAGCCCAGCAAAATATTATCTTTTTTGTTTGACTATGCCTTGTTGACGAGAAGTGTGTTTGATTCTCGTTTAAGCCACTTAGTCATGCTTCTTGACGATTCATTCTTCTGCAAAACTTTTTGTTTTTGTTGATATAAGAAAATTTATCAAGCTGTGAGTGGGACAACCAAAGTTATTTTCTTTTATTTTATGAATCTTATATTAGTTGTATATCTAAATTCCAGTCACTCGGATATCAAGAATTTTATATATTTCTAGGCATGATGATTAGGCTGGTAATTAAAAAAAAAAGTAACAAATAATATATAATACAAAGCAGTAACGAATAAAACATAAAGTTAATTGTGGTTAGTATTTAATAAAGTTAATTATTTCACTATTAATTTTAAAATATAAAATAATATTTTTAGGTATAGCCATTATGTTGTTGTTGCTCATTGTCAAAAGTCATTGTTTTTTGTCGTATTGTAGTAAAAAAAAATAATAAAGGGAAAAAAAAGGAAATCATAATTAATTTTAAGTCTCATTTTATTACTCTTTACACAGTGTCTAACACAATCACAGCTAGAGTTATGGGTGTTTTTTTTTCCTTTTTGTAGTTTTATCATTTTCCGTATATAATCAGTAAACAATTGATGACAAGCGATCTGAAGGAGGACCCATTTTAATTTGCTTGTTTTTCAAACATTCTTTTAATGCTGCTGGGTCCCTTTGATGAGCTAGGCATTATGCAAGCAAATGTGCAGTAAAACTGTTGGTGACAGGTAGAGAGCGTACAGGTAAAGGTGTCTCCTAAAAGGGAAACTCTACGAACGTAGGGTCATTCGCAGGCTGAGGGCTTCATTAATTTCCCACTGTGGATTGGGCCAATGGATGCAACTCACAAAAAAACAAATAAAATTACTGTGATTCATTGGCAAAGTTTCCCTGATAAACTGCTAGTAACAGTAACATATGCCCGTCCTTCTTTGTCTGACTCTTAATCACGTAGAATAGATTAGTTCTTGTCGTGTTTTCGCTGAGCTTATGAAGCGAGATTACTCGATATTGACTCTCTCTCTGTCTGTTTTTTTTTTTTCTTTTTGTTAACAAGGAAATCAAATGTTATCACTTGGCTAAGTTAAAGCCTTTGTTGTTGTGGTTCAATAGTTAAAAAAAAAAAAGGTTCTTTTCTTTATATAAAATCATGAATTGATTTTTTTAAAAGAATATTTAGTGAAGCTAAATCTTGCATCTTAAATTTATATAATTTTAAGTGTATTGATTCTTGTTAGACCCATAAAATATGCTACTTTAGTATTGCTTTCTTATTTTTAAGACCAACATGAAAACAATCAAATGTTATCATGGGTATAAGTTAAAAAGCCTCTTTCATGTTGTGATTCAATAATAAAAAAAGTCATTTACTCTATATAAATTTATGAATTTAATTTTTTTAAAAAAAATATTTGGTGAAATTAAATCCTACATCTTAAATATGTATAATTTTGAGTGTGATTCATTCTTGTTAAACTCATAAAATGTATTATTTTAATAAATTTAGTTTAAAAGTTAGTTTACTGTATAATACAGCGAAACAATTCTATTAGATGAAATTAGGGGAACCATCTATGCTTTTTTTTTTTAAAAAAAAAAAAATTAAGACCAAAAAAGAAAAAGTTAATAAGTACATAACTCATTCTCATGCAATAACGCAAGCGCTTGGCAAGTTATCATCCTTGCACATCAGTTAGTTTGGAATTTCATGATGAGAAACTGCACGATTTTTAAAGGATGTTTGAACAAACAGCAGAAACCTTTGATCAGGGAGGGGGCCATGGAATGGACGACGGAAGATAGGAGGGAGAAAAATAACACAGAAGAGATGGTCAAATACAGTTGTGGGACAGCATTCCTGGGCACAGTTTTGGATTGAATTGTCATGGTGAAGGGCCAGGCCTTCGGCAAGGGTGTCAGTGATAGAAGATTTTATTACGTCAATTTATCAAAAGTTATTGACCCACAAGACAATAAAAAGCTCTCGAGCACCACAAAGTTGACAAAACGATTTATCCCAGTTTCTGTTCTCTGCTCCCCCCGCAACCACTCTTCCAAGCCAAGTAGTGTACTTAACATGCAGTGGCCTGGAGCTCCCCCTCTCTTCCAAGCCGAGTAGTGTACTTAACATGCAGTGGCCCCTGGAGCCTTCTGCCGCAGTTCCAGAAAGGTCCCACGCAGCTTTTGCGCAGTTCATTCTCCAACGGTTTGAACCGTTGTATCTCGAGGTCGACTTAAGTTGCCCTGCCGGGTCCAGTCCAGATACACTATGGGGTTTCTCTGCTCAGCCCAGACAAAAGATGCTCGTCTGGAAAATGACACCTGTCCCTCCACCTGCGGCCCTTATGGGACCCAAGTAATTTAGAAGAAGAGTAAGAATGTACATATTGATTTGGAGTCGGTTTTAAAGTCGAAGATTTTAAATTTAAATTTTAATTAGATTCAATTTTTTTTTTAAAAAAAGGAATATGTATATACTTGAAAACAGAGAGCACAGGTTTTTTTTTAAAAAAATAAAACTAACCCATCTATGAGCATTTGATTTTTTTTTTGTTTTTCTTATTGAAAATTGATACATGCCAATTGTTAGTAAGAAAGGAAAGGAGAGTGGCAAGAAAAGGAGTGAGATTCCTGTAGATTTTCCCATATACGGTGGTACAGTTATAAAGAAAATCAATGATTATGATTGAAGGAGGTGAGAATTTGAACTCCCAATTCTTTTAGCAGGGTTGTGACGGTGGTGTCCTTCAAGATTAAAATTGAAGTTAAGCAGAAGTATTACGATAAAAAATAAATTATATATATATATATATATATATATATATATATGATAACATTTATCTTTTCCGTTATTATTTAGAAATTATTTTGCAAAATCATGTGGTGTGAAAACAATTTACAAAAATAAATGAACTGATATGATCAATGATGATGAAATCATATAAAAGTAGCCAATCAGTCCTATAATTCACATTAAAATTTAACTGATCTTAACAAAAGTCCAATCTCCACAATAATAAAAACTTCTTGTTAAATTGCCGTTTTGTAGAATCGTGATTGGTGGGCAATTAAATACAGTTCTGTTGAAAAGACATCAAAAATTTCTTTTCATTGAAAAGACAACAATGTGAAAATTAAAAAAGGGGCCACAAGGGAATCTCAGTACCGCAGGACCAAAAAGTCAAGGTATCACTGTTACATACTGTTACAACGCCACACTTTTAAGGATATGTTTACACCAAGCGTGGAAGAGAAGAGAAAACTCCTGTCAAGACGTCACACCGCACCAGGCGTGAAAGGAGAGACTTGAGGGCTATTGGTCTTTGGCTGACCTTGCTTAACAGGTGAACTGATAAGTGCTTGTGAACCTAATACCACGAAGGAATGAATAGACTTGTTTTATAGAAAGTTAAGCGACACTCTTTTTTAGGACTGAACTAAGTTATGCTAATCAAAGCAATTTAGTTTTTTTTTTTTTTTTTTTTTTTTGTGTGGGTCTTACATACGCAAGAGAAAGCAATCAAAATAAATAAATAAAGACTAGCCTCTAAAAAGGACAACCCCTTGTCCGTTCCCTACTAAAAGAAGCTTCATTCCCTCAGAAGGATAGTCCAGCCACTCTTCACTTGTATCACAATTGGTTCCAAGCTTTGTAAGATAATCCGCGCAGGAGTTGCCTTCCCGCAACACATGACCTATCATGTAAACTCCGAATATCACTTAGCAAAACGGCATGAGGATGAGAGACCCATTCATCTGGCTCCTACTCAAATGCAACGCTTCGATGGACTCCGCTTCAAGAATCACATTTTGATAACCCGAATCCCAAACAAATTCCAAACCACGCCTAATACCCATCAATTCCGCCACCATGTTGTAAGGGAAAAAAAAAAAAAAAAGAACAGTTGCGAAAATAATTTTGATTTTCGAGTTTTATTGGATGTGGTTTTTTATTTTTTCCCCTCGTCCAATTGTTATTTTTATAATCGAATGGCTCTACCACTTCCAATGCACCTGTCCACTTAGCGTTTTACACCAGTTCTACAGATATCAGGGTTGGTGCAAACATACTTTTCGATAGTTCTAGAGGAATAAGTTGTTTCCTAAAAATTCGTATCCACTAATTTCTAAGTCTCGGGCATCACTGTCATGACGTGTTTCATATACTGTTTCCTGGAATTCCACTGTAAACCCACCTAAAACTTTGTCCTTTTTTTCACTCTCTCTCTCTCTCTCTCTACATTGCTTCGTTAATTTGTACTTCCCGCGAACACCTGTCTACCTCTGATATCAGACCAACCAGCGTCTTCCCATCCCCAGAACGGTTCTGAGTAGTGACATTTCATACGACTTATTTTGGTTGGCAACCAAAATGTACACTTTGAGTGTTGGCCTGTTCATTGCTTTAGAGAAGTGAATTCTTGGGTGCCTCATTGAGCATTGCGTGGCGGAGCTCAGTGGGCTTAACAGTGTCCAATATCAATGCGTGGATCAGCAGAGAGTCGCGCAGAACTCTTTTTTGTTTTTTTTTTTTGTTTTAAATGTTTTATGAAAGGCCCAAGTCAACTTATTGGCTTACGTAATTTGCCCATGTCCGAAGAATTAGAGGACTAGGGCAAAATTAAAAAATTTGGGTGCGCTAACAAATAATCATAGTGGGTAGCTTCCAACAATTTTTTTTTTTTAAAAAAAATATTTTAATAATTTAAATTTTAAATTTTTATTTTAAAAATTTTAATGCTAATTTTAAAAACGAGTAAAAACTTTATACAAATAAGAAGAACCAACATGTTATATAGTTTATGATGATTCGATGTCAATTTTAATTTTTTTTTTCTTTTTTATAAAAAAAAAGAATGGTATGTAATATTAGGTTTGTCCAATACTATAAAAAATCAAGCAACCGTTTAATCATGAAGAAAACTTAGAGAGAGGCAGGTGAACATCAAAATCTCTTCAATTGCGGCATAATTTTTGTTTTCAAATTTTTGGAGATATTTCAAACGAAAAGTTAGAGTAGGTGCTCACTTTAGCATGTTTTATTTTAAGATATATGATCGATGGAATTGGCTTATGGCGTGGATCAAAATGACATGTTGATGGCCAACCTGATAATGTATGTCCAAAAACTAAATAAAAAAAAGAAAGGGAAATTTAACATAGAGCAAGCAAGAAATAAAAAAATCCATACAATTATTGTCTTTTGAAATATGAAATATCTGGCCTTCCTTTTCCACAACAGCACATTGAGTAAAAGCAGGGGGAGAGTTATACAATCCATCATAATTGGTGTCTGGGAGCTCTCTTTTGGGCTCCCAATGATATCTCTGAAGAGTGCAAACAATTATTGTTTACACTCGTAAATCTCTAGTGGGTGGGACTCTATGCTGGATGGACTGTGTCCTTTATGCAGCCATCATTGCACCTTTGTCTATAATTGCTTTTAATTTATTATGGTAGGAAACATCAATAATTTCACCATAGGTTCTTAGATGCAGATTGCTCTTCTAAAAGGGTCTCATATCTCAACCTAAATGGAGGCTTGATTTTGAATTAAGTTTAGGAATTTTAATATTGATATTTATTTGCTTCCTTATTAATTAGTATCTTATATGATTAAAAAGTATTATAAATATAATCTTATATTAGAAGTATCATGAGAAAATTTTGTCTCCATAAATTACTAATTATCAGTATTATTATATGAATAATATAAAAATTATCCTTTTAAAATTATTTATCTTATAGAGTAGATTTCATAAATTTCCTAAAAATTCACTTGAATATTGACTTTAATATCTTACTTGCATGCTTTCATTCTGAAGTACATTTAGTCTGTGATGATGTCATCTTACATAATTGGAAGTAACATTTTCAAGGTTGATGAAGAGAAGACTTTATTTAAAATATCCTTTTAAGATCATGAAAATAATAAATTTCATACTAAAAATTTCATTATTAATCAATCTATTTCTAAATAAAATTTTGATTTTAAAAATATTTCTATATTCAATAGAGATTTCATTATGAAAGATTTTGTGAGATGTTTATTTGAACTTGATGCTTATTTTAAATATAATAATGTTTTAGGTAAGAAAAAAAATAAATTTTGTATATTCCAAACTTCAAAATGGTACAATTGATTGGTGAAATGATATGTAATACTATTAATTTAGATTTGGTAAGTCAAGAATTCATTCATTAGCAAATATGAAAATTTTATTAATTCTTAAATTATGTGATGATAATAAGTTTAATGAGTTTTGAAAACATGATGAAAAATAATTTAATTCTTATTTTCTATTCATTGAAATTATGAACACAAGTTTAAAATCTAAAGATGTGTTACCTTATTTTGACAGCAAAATCATTATTTAAGCACTAGTTATAGATCAAAAGTAGATAGATCAAAAAGAATAACTAAGTTATTTTATTAAATTATCAACTATTAGTTTTATTATATAAATGATATGATAATTTTCTTTTGAGAAATATTTATCTTTTTTGATAGATTTCTAAAATTTCTTAAAGGATCAATTGAGTGTTGGCTTTGTTTAGTTTCTTTTTGTGCTTTCGTCATGTGTCAATATTTTTCATAATCATACTTAGTTATTAAAATAAAGTTGAGGCAAAATAACAATTGAATGAAATTAAGGTATAAGGTAGAAAAAAATTCAAAATGTACCAAAAAAAAGAAATTTGGCAAACGTACCTTTAATTTTATCATTTTTAAGGTGAATTGTGAAATTATAAATTAATTAAAATATTTTGATTTCAATAACATCAATTTTAAATTTTTAGGAAAAAGAATGTTATAAAAATTTAAGAAATCATATAAGAATGTATCTCACTAATATATTAAGTATTTAACAATTATGTCAAATAAGTTAAACAAATACTTATAAAAGTTAAAAAAGTAAAACAAAAAATTTATTTTGTGACTTTTGTCATATGTATATAAGATGAAAGAGGAGTAATATGATTAACTAAAATTTTGATAGGATGTTGAAGTTAGGATTCATGCTCCTTTTTTTTTAGGATACACACATTTATCTCAATTCATAAAACCAAGTCCATGATTGCTTTAACCATTGTAACATCAAACTAAAGAATTACATTATCTATTTAGGGGAATGAAATATTCAAAAAATAAAATTAAATAAAAGCAAAATGAATGCAAACAATTTATATGGTTTAAAATATTGATATTTTTACGTCTATAGTTGCATTAGAGATTTAATTTTTCAAGAGTTATAAAATTACATAATAAGTATGTCCTTTTATATAAGAAAGTTTAATAACTCTTATATGAAGAAAAATTTTATATTGACCCCTCATATAATATTAATAAGGTTTCAATCTTATAATAATCTCTAATTTGATGACTAATTATCGAACTAACAATTATTACAATATAATTAAACTCATCTTATAATTCATAACCTTAGTTTAACACCTTCTTAAAAATTAATTATGAAGGTCAATTGAGGTTGTGCAAAGTATTAATTTTATTTTATAATTATCAGCTTAGTTAATATGTTAGTTAGATTCTTTGTATTGTATATTTTCACAACTTAAGAGAAAATTTCATAGTAATTAATATGTTTGTCATGCTTAAATCATTTTACAACCAACCTTATTTTTTTTTTATCTTTTACTGTTATCATGTTCATTTTTCATTGGGTAAACTCACTTGTTGTTTAGTACTTTTTTTGCTTTTTATTAAGTTAGTTTTCTTGTATAATTTTTCTGTAGTAATTCATTTCTTCTTGCATAACTAAGTTATAATTAGTAGAATTTTTAATTTATATTGCTTCATCAAAGCATTTTGGCCTACTATTATTTATCAATAGTTTTAAAATTTCCTTTAATTCAATATATTCTCCTTTTCTAACATGTTTCCCTACATTATCAAGTTTTACAATATATATATTTACTAACAAAATTTTTATTGAATCTGAAATATTTACTTTTAATGATTTTTCTATTTTAACGATCTCAAATATGATATATGAATTTATTAATTCCATACACAATGAAAAAATAATTGTGATATTTAAAATTTAATTTATCTCTCTTATCAGAAGCCAAAAGCATATAAAAGATATAATCAAAAACTTTTAAATATGAAAGATTTACCTCTTTACATGTCCAATCCTCCTTCAGTAGTTCTTCATCCAAGTGTACAGTTGATATTTGGTTAATCAAATAAGTTACAATGTTGATAGCATCAAATCATAATATTTTTGGTATTACAATATGTATTCTTATACTCTCAATATACTCATTCAAGATTTTATTCATGTGATTAGTGATGTCATTTATTGTGGGGTATTCGAAAGTGTTTTATTCATATGAATCCTATTAGCTGCACAAAAGTTCTTAAATTCTTTGTTGTCATACTCACTACTATTATTAAATCTTAAGCATTTTATTTTGTGTTATATTCATTATTTACCTAATTTTTTCATTTCTTGGAAGTCATAAATAAATCATATTTATTTTATAAAATATGAACTTATGCCTTCTGAGTGGAGTTATTAATAAAGGTGAAATAATAAAGTTAACCACATAAGAATGTTACTAGGAAGGGACCTTAAATATTAGTGTACACAAGCTCCAACTTTTATGTTCTGAGTATCCTTTCAACCTTTGAGATACTAACTTTTTTCTATTTTATGAAAATACAGTCTTTATAAATACCAATATCCATAGATTTTATACTTACCAGTTTTTCTTTTATGCAAGTACACTCATCCCTTTCTTACTCACATATTAGAGTTTACAATGTCAAATTCTAAAATCAATCCCCAACTCAAATGCTCATACTAAATCCTTTATACCTGAAGTCATATAAAGTGTCTCAGTCTTATTTCCACTTACTATCATAATTGTTATTTTGAATTTTTTTTCGTGATTTATTAATGAAGGTTGTAAAATGTCTTTTTCCATTAAGTTTCCCTGTAAAGATCAACTTCCTTTTCAATCCCAAGATATGTATGACATTTTTTAACTTTAACATATATTCGTTTAATTTCTTGACATGAACATCACTCTTCCCTATTATATCCAATGATTCATTATCAATAGATGAATTTATTTAAAATTACCAATAACATAGTTTTGCATGTCATTTTCATGTAAGGTTAAGTAAAAAGATGTCTTAGAGTAAAAATCCAAGACTCTATTGTATTATCAACACTTAAAATAAAAAATTTTTAGATATCTTTGATTGTTGCATTCACAAAAGTTTAATCATAATTTTTCTTCTTTGGTGCATATAAGTCTTTCTTAAAGTTACCCATATTACTTTAATTTTAACACATAGCATCAAATTTTAATTTACTCATTTGCCTAAATTTTGATTTACTTCTATTGTCATTACATCATATTGTTCTTTCTCTGCCTTTAATATGCAAAGTAAAACCAAAGCTGGATGATATATTTAGTTCTCTCCTATGAATATCTTCGCTTATAATCCCAAATCATGTTGAATTGTAATTATTGTGAACTAAATGAACTGTATACTAAAAGTATAATGACATTCTAACTTTCCATTTGGATGTTTTAGAAATTAAAATTAGTACCATCAAACTTGTCGATCCTTACTTTTTTTTTTCTAACTCCTCGGCTATTTTAGAATCACAGATTTGATACTAGTTTTTAGGAAAAAAGAAATATTTAAAAGAGTTTAAAAGTGAAAAAAAATATAAAAAATTTCAATCTAAACTAAAGTTTTTACTTACATTCATGACCACACTAAAGTTTCAATCTTTTAGGATTTTTGAAATTATACAATAAACATGCTTTTTTTTATTTAAAGAGATAAGCTAACTTTTATATGAAGACAAATTATATACTTACTCTTCATATAATATTGATCAGATTTCACTTTTTCAACACTATCACGTTAGAAAAATGATAATAAAACAACATTTGTAAAAAGGTTGTTTTAAGATAATTAATTTGCATAAACAGAACAAAAATGGTTGATGAAATAATAATAAGAAAAGAAGTGGGATCCATGCATAGTTTTTATTACCCTAGATAAAATATATAATCAACTTATGGTGGAAAATGAGTAAAAATAGGATTCTCACATTTTTTATTGATCTAATGATGGAAAGAAAGAGCAATAATCTGATTAAGAATAAGAAGTAAGATATTAAACTTTTCTATCATCAAACTATGAACAACTTAATTGTGCTAGTAAATTAGGATCAATATATTTATTATTAACAATTTTATATAGGGATGTCATAAGTCCACTTTCTCTTTCTTTTTGGCAATCAATTTACTTTTTATCTTCAATACTTAGTTCAACAATTTTAATTCTTGCGTCAACTGAAAAATTAGAGTTTAATGCTAATAGATTTAGTGAGTTTATATTTTCTTTTATTTGTAGGGGTATTTATCAAACTATTCAATCTCTTTAACCTAAATAATTTAACCAAATTCAAATTTAAACTGTCAACATCATTAAGAACAATAATATTGTTTGTAATTTATACAAATTGTATTTGATAGTTTTATTACAAATTTAGAAATTTAAAAATCACCTAAACTAAGTTAAATCATCATATAATATTAAAGCATAAAATTTTATTATATGAAGTTATGAATTACATAAAAAGTCCAACTCTCCCTATAATACATAACCTTCTTACATTGAGCAAATTAAATATAAAAATAGTTCATATATTTTTTAATATATTTTTAATTACTTATCCTTTATTCTATTTTGAAAATTTTATTTTTTGTTTTTGATATTTGAAAAATTTATGTTTGGACTAAAGATGTTGATTGTTAGACAAATCAATAATATAAAAGGCATAAATAAGAATTTTAGTCCTAATATGTATGATTCAAAATACCAAACCAATTAAATCAACTGATAATTGCTAATGATAATTTAGTTAATTTCACTTTTATGTTTGTTTAGTTGTAATTTTGGAAATTTGCAAATCATTACTAATAATTTGATTTGAACATTAAGATTAAATCAACTCACATACAATTATGGGTTTTAAGCTCACAGCCTAAGGATCATCGCTTATCAATAATCTAGTAAAATTTGGACCAAAACAAAAATCTAATAAATTAAACACCAAACCTCTCAACTAGAGGTTTAAATCTTCAATGACTAAAGCATTCTCTAATCCAAGACTCAAACAATTCATTCCAAGGTTTTGCGATCATCAAATATTGGAGAATATTTTATAATAGTAACTTTGGAAGATAGTTTTAACTAAAAAAAGAATTATTAGATGGTCTAACCCAAATCATTAAAAAAAAGAGAGCCGATGATAATCTTCAACCTCTTTCATAAGTCCTGGAGATGATTAAATATACGATACTTTGTTTTCATTAATATATCATCCATGTGGTCTTAGTCATCTAAAATTTTATGGACATGTACCAGGAAGGTGAAAAAAAAAACAAACAACGTTAACGTGGATAATCACGAATCAGACACGTTATATGCCAACAAAGTTAACAGCGAATTGATTGTGATAGCACTAATTAGACACATTGGAAGTGTAAATTAATAATAACAACAGCAGCAGCAGCAGCAACAACAATAGTGACAAGTGCCCTTCATTCAATAATATTATTGAATGGTTGAAAAATCTTGTAGATAGATCTAGTCTAGCAACTATGGAATATGTATTCAAAAAAACAATTATAGAATCAAGTTGGAATGTCACATGTACTTAAAAAGGACGTGGCAATATGCCGTGTACACTTTTTTTTTTTTTTGTTAACTGAATCGATTTTATTAAGGTTGTATCTAGAGAAATATAGTTTTCATTTAAAAGGCAGTTGGAAAATTAAACCAGTCACCGTTGGCCCCGGCCCCCTTTAATCACACCAAAAATAGAAGAAATCGAATACAGTGGCGGATAGAAATTTGGAGGCAGAGAACGAAGCTTTAATAGTATAGCTACAGAACAAAGCCTCATTGTTGACCTTTTTAGGTGATTAGGTCATCAGATTATTAGTTTAACCTGTTACCACTGATTGTCGCCGTTGATTTGTTGAAACAACATAAAGAAATATTTATATTTTCTAAAATATTACATGACGATGGTGAAAAATATCTTGGAGATAAAAGATAGGCATGGGCATAGAAATTTCATATCAATGATAAATTGCCATCGAGACTTTTAATTGAATCTTAATGACTAATTCAATCATTTCATTTATAGACAATTAAGCCCAAAAAGACTTTTAATTGAATACCAACGAGAAATTCTCATGTAGTAAGTGATGACTTAACAAAACCAATCAAGGACACCACATATCATCATTTTAATTCAAGTGCACTAAGACCAATTAAATTATGTGACATATTTCGTGTGAAATTACATGAGCAGCTCGAGAATCCCATCTATATATATATATAAAGGGCCTAACATTCTATTTGTGTTTGATGTAGCCTTAAAAGATGAGTGACCTAGCTCTTTCCTTTGTCTTTGTGTCATTGTCTATAATTATTATTTTTTTAAATGTGATAAAAAAAAAACATACTATCACCAATAACCATTAATAAAATGAATCGAAATAGTAAAAAAGATAGATATACCTATTTCTTTTGGTAAAGTTTAGATTATGGTTCCAATAATTAATAAATTTGAAAAATAATACATGTAAAGCTGTGCTAAGTGATACAACAAAAATATATAATTTTGGGTAAATCTTTAATGTGGGTAATACTGATAAATGGTACAAAATGGGACCAAATATAGTTTGGCATGAGTTCGAGCACGTTATATAGTTTGCCGACAAGGCTACTTGCATTAGACCTGATCCAATCCGGTTTGGCTTTGGCTCGCAGTTTAGAATTGATGGTTATGATTTTAGGAGAAGGTTGAACCATGACTAGACCAAGGTTACACCATTCGGTTCTAATTCCAATCATGAATTCTTTTTGAAAAAATTGTAAAATATTTACAAGTTTCTCCAAAAAAAAAAAAAAAAAAGAAAATCATCTAGAGACTGTTAATATTGAGATTATAAAAAATTTTAGAAGTACACAAAGGAAAATTTTGAATAAATGAATGATTTAACTTAAATTAAACTTAAACTTAAACTTAACTTAATTTGCTTAGCAGCACTCCGAATAAATCCCTAGTTTGATTTTTGGTTGGAAAAATGGTAAGCGTGTGGTGGTTTTAATGCCTTGGTCACAAGCTTGAATATCCAAGCCTGCAAAGTGACTTCTTTTTTTTTTTTTTTTTTTTTTTTAGAACTAACAAGCATTTTTAAGAACTATCCAATATTTTTATTTAAAATGTATGAATTATTAATTTTTTATATAAAATTAATGCCTATTATTATGCAATTTACTGTTTTATAATATTTTAAACTTATTGTTTTAAAGAGAAAAAAAACTAAGTTTGAATCGCCAGTTCAGTTCAGGGATGGGAAAGAAAGTTGCTGACATTTTCAAGACTTTGATTTTGGCCCAAATTGCGATTTTAGTTTGACTTTAGGTATTTTTCAATTCGATCTGGTTGGATTCAAGCAGTTGCTAAAGAGGCTGAACAATTAACAATTCAGTTAGATTCCAATCAAGTTACAAACCGGTTTGGTCGGACCCGAAACCAACCAAGGTCAGGCGTCCGTCCACCTTTAATAAAGTTTACTTGTCTTTTAGTGTCGGAGGGAGGAAACACAGAAACAGCACTACTAAACAAGGATAAATACAATCCTAGATTTTCATTCACATTAGGGAAAAGGCATTAATTTATTAGGTCGATTTTGCATCGATCCATTTTCATCGTTGTGTACGTCTGATGCTGATGCTCACTACGATCTTTCAAATTCATATACTATTAACAATTATTCATAGTTTCATGCCCAACAATTCATCATGGAGCAATCTCTTCCAATTCTAGGGTAAGTACTTTGCAATCTCTCTGTCTTCTTTCCATTTCTTCTTCTTCATCATCAATGATTTCCAAGAAAAACAAAAGTAACCAACCTCCCTTTGTTCTTCTGGAAAATAAAGTTCAAAAATCAAGATTCAAAGCCGATCCCAAATATTGCGGACGTAGCTGCTTCGTCTTAGCATGGAATTAAACCTTTTTTTTTTTACTTTATTATTAAAATTGTATAAAAAAAATTAATATGTTAAAAATAAATTAAATTTGATATGTTATGATTTATTAGATACGTGAAAGATGAAATAAGTTAGTATTTAGTAATAATATTTGTTAAAAAAAAATATAATGTTAAAATAAAAGTAAATTAATAAATAGATATCATATTTAAAGAGTTTTAAGTATTATATTTAAAGATAGTTCGTATTTCTGTAGATAAATTGTTTTATTTTATTGTGAATACACTCTCATAATATGACATATACTTTCACGAATGTACATTTCAAATAATAAGATAATAGAAATAATTTAATTTTTTAATTAATTTAATAGTAAGTCATAGATTATTAAAAATTAGTGTTTTCCATTAGAAAATAAAGGAGACTCTTTATAATAATTATTTATTAATAACTCATAAAGTGATAAAACATTGAATATAAATATTAATGGTGATAAATGGTTAACATTAATATGATCTATAATAGTTAGTAATTGACACATAACATATAATACAATGATCATAAATAGTTAATCCAATAATCATAAAATGACTAGCTAAATAATTGTAAAATAACTAGTTGATTAAATTTTAAAATATGATAATTAGTGTTAAAAATATATTAATTTATAATAATTCCTTATTATTTTTAAAGGCTAATTCTGTTGAATTACTTAACAACATATAATACCTCAAACATGAATGATTTTCGAATTATGAACTAAAAATTACGATTTACAAATTTTGATACGTAAAAGTACGATGAAATAAAAAATTTTATGAATTATGATTTCTTTATAAATATAAGTAAATTTGCCTTTAGATTATATTTTCTAAGATCATATTATTTAATGCAATTAGGTGCTACTAAGTTATGCATAGACTTAGGTTTATTTTCACGAGAACTCTAGAGATATTGCCTATAATCTCAAAGGAGTAGTATCACTTCACTTATATAATTGAATTTATTAAGTATACATTGTAGTAATGCACCACTTTTACAGGTTATAGAATTTATTAGGAATATAACTTAATTTCAAATAATAAGATTTTTACACTATTTATACTATAAAAAGGAACTTATAATTTTTATAATGCACACAAAAGATCAGTGATTAAGGCCAACACTGACTTGTTATTATTCATATAAACTTACTTTAAGCGATCTTTTATCATATAATTTAAGTTTGCATTACTCCCTATAAGCATTAATTTCACTTCTTTCAATGTAATTTACATTAACTTTTTGCTTAGTGATCTAGTTAAAAAATCATATCAATTCATCTTTGACCATAAAAAATTAAGTAATAACTTTATTACTTAATAACTACTTTATCAACTTATGAGTTAAACAAACATATTTATTATTTCTAATATATGATTTGCTCTTCATATAAGTAATAGAGATTTGACTATTACAATATATTTACACTTATAATGTCTATTTCTTATATAATGGAATACCCATAAAAAAATTTATTAGTTAAATTTTCCCCATGTTAGTCATGTTTATACTATAAACTTACATTCGATGTAGATTGAGTAATAATTGTTTGTTTATTAGGCTTTTAAGCCACAATTTCACCTTTGGTGGAGAACATATCTCATCTAAATAAAAAGTTTAGTTAATATCATTATATCCTTTTAGTTTAACAAAAATCCCTGCCAATAACTATAACACAAAATTTATTTATATAAGTATTATATGATGTAGGAATTGTTAGTACTTAAAAAATATCTTATTAAAATTAGAATCTTAAGCAAATATTCACTAGATTTTTTTATGAGAAAAATTATAATTAAAAACAATGATGTAACTATATGGTTATAACTTATCTAGTTAAAAAATATATAAATATTCTTCAATCTTCTGTGACATTGTTAAGTGAGCGAATTGTCACGAAATTAGACTTTGATCGTACTAACCCGCATGACACTTAGTCACTTTGTGTATAGATATGAACTAAGTAAGCCTTGAAGAGTTTGAAAGAACTCAAGAGAGAGCAAGTGAGAGGCTTGAAAATGAGAGAAGGATAGTAGGCACAAGTGTTTAGCAATGTAGAAAACTTTGCTATTGAGATGTGAGTTTACAAATAAAAGGAGTGGGGTATTTATAGTTGCTTTTCCTCCTCAATGTGTGACTACAATTGCTTATTTTAGAGAATTCCATGGAATACTCTAGATATTTACAATTGAGCATTCTAGATAGGCACACCTAAGCATACTTATAAAATTTTTCTTGTCTTGGGTTGGGTCACCAATTGGGCAAGCATTCAATAATCGGGCTGATAGCACACTTGAGCATCCCGTGACACCCTCCCCCACTCATTCTTGTGACGTCCTTATCACGCCTTCATCATTGTACTACTAGATGAAATTTGCAAACTGCCAAAACAGTTCTTCTTGTTCCCAACTAACCTCTTCGTCCGACAAATCTTTCCATTTCACCAAGTACTCAATATAGTTAGGAATTCCCTTTATTTGGATCACTCTATTAGCAAAGATATGTTCCACCTTCTTATCAAATTTGATGACCATAATGGTTGGTGCGCGCTTGGACTTGCTTCGACTAGGATCCTCATCATCCCCATGAAATGACTTTAAAAGACTTACATAGAAGACATTATGGATCCTGAGCTTTGACGGGAGTTGGATTTGACAGGCAGCCTTTCTGACACGTTCTATAATAGAAAATGACCCTTCGTACCTCCTTAACAAGCTCTTATGCACTTTGTGTAGAGATTTGAATTGGTTAGGCAACAACTTTACCAATGTCAAGTCTCCTTCCACATACTCTTTTGGGTGTCGCTTTCTATTAGCCCATTTCTTCATTTGCTTGGTCGCTTTGTCAAGGCAAGCCCTAGTGATGTCTGCCTCCTCATGTCATTCCTTTGCAAACTTATATGCAGAAGGATTGTTCCCTGTATATAGAGAAGCAATTGCATTCGAAGTTAAGGGTTGTTGTCCTATGACAACCTCAAAAGGGTTTTTACTTGTTGTCTCACTCCTTTGCAGATTGTGGGAGAATTGGGCAATGTCGAGTAACTTTGCCCAATCTTGTTGATAAGCACTAACGTAGTGCCTTAGATATTGCTCCAACAAAACATTCACTTGCTTCATTTTTCCATCACTTAGTAGAAGGAAACTTGTAGAGAAGTTTAAATCAGTCCTTAGGAATTTGAATAGCTAGCACTAGAATTTTCCTATAAAGTGAGAGTCCCTATTGTTGATTATGCTTTTGGAAACACCTCATAATTTCACCATGTTCTTGAAGAATAGGCGAGCGACTTCATCCACCTTGCAGTCAGCAGAGGCTGGAATAAAGGTATCATACTTGTGGAACAAATCAACAACAACCATAATGCTTCCAAACTCATCAGACTTGGGTAAGGCAATAATAAAGTCTATTGAGACACTTTCCCAAGATCTTTTAGCAATGGGTAGTGACTCTAATAGACTAGTCAAATGTTGTTGTTCTACCTTATCTTGTTGGTAAATAAGGCAAGTTCGAACATAATCCTTGACATCGGCATGCATTTGCGGCCAGTAATAATATTGTTAGACAAGTGCAAGGGTTCATGTCATACTTGGGTGACCAGTCCATAAGGAATCATGACATTCCTTGAGGATTTCCTTCTGCAAGTTTCCCTACTTCAACACGAAAACTCAATTGTCAATGGTTGTCAGGACTCTTTTATATAACCAAAATCGGTGAGTCTTCCCCCTATTAGTCAACTTCAGCAGGCTCTTGGCCAATACGTCCTGTATTGTACCCCCCTTGATCCGCTCAAGGAAGTTGCTTTCTGGCATACTAGTGGACATGACAGCTAGTCATGCCTTTTGGCTCAGCGCATCAGCAACAACATTGGCTTACCCTAGCTTATAACGCAACGTGTAGTCAAATTCTACCAAGAATTCTTGCCAACGAGCTTGCTTCGAGTTGAGTTTCTTTTGTATTTAGAAGTAGCTCGTAACAACATTATCGATCATGACCACGAACTTACTTCCAAGGAGATATTGCCTTCAGACACGCAAGCAGTGAATGATAACAGTCATCTTTTTGTTTTGGATGGTATACCATCTCTTTGTGTTATTTAGCTTGCGACTTTCGTAGGCAATGAGGTGTCCATCTTGCATCAAGACTCTCCCAATTGTAAAGTCAAATGCATTAGTGTGGACTTCGAAAGGTTTTTTGTAGTCCAATAGCACCACAACAGGTTCTTCGGACATTGTTTGCTTCAATCTCTTGAAGGAAAATTGACATTCTGTTTACCAATGTCATATGTTGTCCTTCTTCAACAGGTCGATTAAGGGTATATATGTAGCAGAATATCCCTCAATAAACCGATAGTAATAATTGACAAGTCCTAGGAAAAATCACAATCTCGGGACTTTAGTTGGTGGCTCTCATGCTTGGATGACTTGCACCTTTGCTGGATCCATCATCAACCTACCATCCTTGATCTTGTGGCCAAAGAAGTCTACCTCTTGTTGGCGAATGAGCACTTCTCCTTCTTGACATACAACTCATTTTCTTAGAGAACTTGGAAGACTTGTTTGAGATAATCAACGTGATCCTCAACAATGTTACTGTATACAACAATATCATCCAAGTAGACCACTATGAATTTGTCAAGAATGAAGTATCTTGTTCATGAGGGTGCAAAAGGTAGCAAGTGTTTTGGTGAGGCTGAAGGGTATAACTAGAAACTTAAAGGCTCTGTAGCGCATCACACAGGTTGTCTTTGGTTCGTCACCTTAGGCAATGCAGACTTGGTAATAGCCTAATTACAAGTCTAGCTTGGTGAGGTACCTCACCTTTCCTAGTTGGTCGAAAAGATCAGCTCTCAAGGGTATTAGGTACTTGTTCTTGGTAGTGACCTTATTCAAGGCTTGGTAATCAAGGGACATGCGTAGCGAACCATCCTTCTTCTTTTGGACGAGGACTGGAGCACCAAAAGGAGCTTTCAATGGTCTAATGTAACCCGATTCTATCAGGTCTTGGAGCCGCTTCCTCAATTCAGTGAGCTCTAAGGGTGTCATGCGATAAGAGACCATGACAGGAGGTTTGACACCATGTTCCAACTCAATACGGTGATCCACATCTCATCTAGGAGACGACTTCTTTGGCAGTTTGGAAGGCATCACATCCTTGAACTTGGCCATGACATCCTGGGTGTGGGATTGTCATTTGAGGATTTCTGGTTTTTACCTTTATTGTGGCTTACATCTTGTTTTTGCCTGTTTTTCTCTCTCCTACTCTTGTTGGAGTTCAACTTTTTACTTTTTGAGTAGGAAGAGTAGTCAATGAGTGTCTCGACAGTAACAATGACAGAATCTTATTTTTTCCTATTTTTTAATTATAATGGTAGTACATTCCTTGATGTAATAAAAAATACTACTTGTTTGACTTAGATGAGGTAACTTTCCTCTAACTTCGCTGTCTACATTATGAGGTACGAAGTGTTTGCACAATTCAGCCTTGAACTGCTCCCAGGTGTTGAGAATGCACAAGTCTTTCTCTCTTTCGGAATGCTTCCGTCTCCACCATAGTTGGGCAACATTCTTTTAGAAGATTAATGCGTTGCATACCTTAGCAAGGTCGTTGACAACCCCTATGGCCTCAAAGTATTAATCGAGACCGAAGATAAAGTTTTCCACAGTACTGACATTGTGGGTGTCGTTGTACATGACAGGTTTAAGGACCTTCAAACCATGGACAACAATGACATTAGTAGTGGCAGTAGTCGTACCACTCAAGTATGTGCTACTTTAGTGGCGTGACTTTATCTCCCTATAAAGGTTATGAATCTCTCCTTCCACAAACTTGTGTAGGTTGAACAACTTTTGATTGACAGAGCATATATGTTCTTTGAAGGTGCAACCAAGATCTTCATTCATAGACCTGACAACCCTTGTAATTTTGGCATTCTCATGGATCAAGTTATCAACTTGATTGCTAAGATTGCTCATGGCAGAGCTCACGTTAATGATACTCTTCTCTAAGCTAACAACGTGAGACTCCATCGATTCCTTGGCTGGAACTTTGGATTTGTTGCGCTTGGCAGGGGGACATTGTTCCTTTTGCCCACGAACTTATTGCTCAAACTATTGTTCTACAGTAGCAACTCTTTCCTCGTTAGTCATGCTCCTAGCTCAAACAACAACAAGGTTGTAACTCAGTTTTAACCATTGCTCTTATATCACCTGTCACGGAGTTAGGCTTTGATCATGCTAAGTCGCGAAACACTTAGTCACCTTGTGCGTAGAGATAAACTAAGTCTTGAAGAGTTTGAAAGAACTCAAGAGAGAGCAAGTGAAAGGCTCAAAAATAAGAGAAGGATAATAAGCACAAGTATTTAGCAATGTAAAAAACTTTACTATTGAGAGGTGAATTTACAAATGAGAGTAATGAGATATTTATAGTTACTTACCCTCCTCAATGTGTGATTACAATTACTTATTCTAGAAAATTCCATGGAATATTATAAAGTAGAACTATTGTATAATATCTAGATATTTACAATAGAGCATTTTAGATAGGTACACCTAAGTATACTTCTAGAATTCTTCTTACCTTGAATTCAACAAACGGGCTAGCATTCAATAAACGGGCTGGCAGCACACTTGTGCAGCCCATGGCACAATGCTAGAAATATCTTTCATAACATCATTATGTGCTTGCATAACTTAAAGCATATAAAAATATGTATGGAATGACTTATACCTTAAACATGATAAATATTTCATGGTTTAACGTTTCAAGTCTTGCAAATTACTAATAAGATAAAAAAAAAATCAAATACTTGTAAATAAAAATTTATTAAGGATATTACATCAATCATTAAAAGTTTTAATTTTAGCAAGATTGAAGTTGACATTTATTATATTTTCACATTTTCCTTGAGATCCTAAAGTGACAAGGACAATAAGAAAAGTTAAGCAAGTAAATAAAATAATGAAATAAGGAAATGTCATACTAGAGATATAAACATTACTTTTTTGATTGAATTCATGAATAACCACAAGAAATTATAGAGAATATATGGTGTTTTCCTTAGTTGCAAGTAATATATGATGGTAGGACAAATAAAGTTGAAGTTAGAAAAATATGCAACTTAAACTATAATTAGTAGTCTTTGATCAGAAAGATAATAAAGCATTTACTCCTGAAACAATTATAATTTTCATATGAACACTAATACTCAAAAGATTTCCTAACTTGTTATTTTGTAACAGTTTTATTTTAATTGTATGTTTTGCAATCAGTTTACTTTTTTACAATCTTATGTATTCCAAGTATTTAGGTGTGATAAGAGACTTTCTTAACTAAGTTTCATTTTAGTCAACATCTCTTTTGTTGTCACCAACTAATCTATTCCAATATAACTCAATGGTCTTTTATCTATTTTCAAACTAACCAATACAACAATCTTATGACAATAAACAACATTTATATTAAGATAAAAATATCATACAAATGTTTAAATATAAGATGAGTATCTTCCATCATACCTCTAAAAAATGGCCACTATTGGTTATTTTTTTAATTACAAACAAAAAAAAATGAAAGTGAATAATTAACACACCATAAAAGGTATTAATGAATATTTTTCAAGCAAATTAATTTCAACTTAAACACCTTACGCTTATATATATATATATATATATATATATATATATGATAGTCATCTCTATTAATATATTCCAAAAAAAAAGAAAAAAATATATAAAATAAAGAGGTATCACTAATTAATTTTAACTCGAAATTTTCAACCTGAAATGTTTTGATACAAATAACATTATTCCATTTTACTTATTATGGTTGCATAATTTAAATACTCTAATGCAAAATAAGTATAGGAAATATATAGTTATCTCACATTCACAAGACTTTGTATGAATCAAAAGATCTAATTAGCAATTGTGAAATTCTCAAATATGCATTTAACAAAAATAAAAGACTACCTTTAAGATTATTGATAAAAAAAATTCAATAAAATTACATAGTACTGAAATAAAAGTAAATTAATAAAAAAATATATATTTAAAACTTGTTAAATATTGATTTTAAGAATATGTTCATATCAATAGATAAATTATCGTAATATAACAAGTTATAATAACTATCTTTCTAAAATATAATATTTTTACTAATATATATTTACAATATTGAAATAATAAAAACAAGTCAATCTTTTGATTTACTCAACTATAAATTATAAGTTATTAAAAAATATTGCTTTGTAATAAAAAAAAAGACTATTTATAATAATTCTAACTTAATAACTCTTAAAGTATCAATAATACATCATTAATGTTACTGTAGTATATATTAATTAATAATATATACATAATATCTAGTCGGACATTTTATATATATATATATATACCAAATATATATATTTTTTTAACAATAACTTGAATAAAGAAACAAATAAAATAAAAAAATCAGAAAAAAAGAAGAATAAAATAATATAAAAGGGGACTATTATTGAGGTCGTCGTAAAATAAAAATAATAAAATATTTTTTTTATTTTCTAAAAAGAAAAAGGAAATAGGTTAAGAAAAGGCGGAAAGCGTGACGTGGACTTCATAGGACACGGTGCCCGCAAGCAACGGCCAAGATTCGCTCCTTTTGTCTCCTCTTCCCACTCCCACCTTCGCCCTTTTTATAACATTGGCTTCTTCTTCTACCCAATTCCACTGGCTCTCTCCATCTCTGCCTCTCATTTCCATTTCCATTTCAGTCATTTACGTCACTCTCTCCCTCCACCATCACTTCCACTTCGAGCAATAGCATATCGCCTCTCCATTAATCCTTTCCATCAACCCTGTCTTGCTGAACAAACAGCTTAAAGAAGAGGAGTTGAGATGCTGCTAGGGAAGCGTAATCGTCTAGCCAATACCATCAAAAGAACGACGAGCATGAGTGGCATAACAGTCGACAACGAGCCACTATCCCCCGTCCACGTTTCATCGGAATCAGATCCGCCGGCTGATCAGATCGTCGGAGGGCTCCATGCAACCGTGGGACCAGAACATGCGTCATTTATTAATCATGTCAGCGATAATAACAACAACAACTACTACTACGTAGATAGTTTTGGTAACAAAAATAATTTTGATCATTTGTATGACAACCGTTTCTCGACCTTCATGGTATCTCCGAGATACAGCAGCAGCAGCAGCCAGAGGTTCGGCAGCGGTTCTGGTGGATTTGTTGAGACGGCTCATTTCTTGAGGACTTGTGGCCTTTGTAAACGCCCCTTGGCTCCTGGCAAAGACATCTACATGTACAGGTAAGACTAGATTTTCTTTTTCTTTTTTTTTTTTTTTAACTACCCTATAGTGAGTTTTTTTTTTTTTTGTTTTTTAATATGTTGATCGTGACGTTACTGTGTATGAAATATACAGGGGCGAGACGGCATTTTGTAGTCGAGAGTGCAGAGAACAACAGATAAAGCAAGACGAGATAAAAGAGAAGTGCCCTGTAATGGCACCACCAACCAGAGAAGATCGATATGCATCACCACCACCACCACCACCATCATCAACAACACGAAGCTCCAAGGCTTTTACTTAAAGCGAGACGACCGTGGCTGTTGCTTGACCCGCATGATGAATTAATTGATTGATGCCATACCCTTATCGATTTGGACCTCTTCACTTCAGCCAGAGAAATGATGAAGTTTCAAATACACGGCGGCCACGGCTTGCCGTTTTTAGGCCCAATTAATGGCGCCTTCTGTGTTGATTATCGATCCCAAAATGCCCGGCTCAAAATAAAAAAAAAAAAAAATCTATTATAAAGGGACGTAAAGTCAACATAGCTGCCAGTCATCTTGACCGTCCGCCAGTATATTTGGTGAAAGCTTATGTATGAAACCCGAGCGTGTGGAGTTTGTATGGATGTATATACTATGTTTGGATACTTGGCTTCGGTAAAAATTCCCCAGTTATGTCTATCGATTTTTTTTTTTTTTTTTACTTTTCCCTATTGTTTAAGTTATTAATTTTTAACTGCGCTCGTTATTCATAACTAACTCTCACCTGAATTAAACGATTTTGTGTTACATCTATAAAAGCTTGTCCCTATAAACACTTTCCAATTCTTTTTTAGTTGCCTTTTTCAATTTTTGTTATAACTTTTGTTTTTCTATTTTTTTTTTCTTTTTTTCTTTTTTTACATACCAAAAAGAAACAATTAAAAGATATATTGATGCAGAGGAGTGAAATAGCAGCTGGGGTGATATCCGAAAAGATGTAATATGTTCTTTGATTGACTAAAAATTTAGTGCGGAATTATGTGACATGTTATTAGCGATGATATCCAAAACTATTTGGTAACTCAGCCCATCGAGGAGGGCTGAGTTTAGGGCTTAGGGTTTATTGGTGAAAGCTTTGTTAATTTTTTTTTTTTTTTTGGGGGGGGGGGGCTTTGGGCTTTGTTAATTTTAATTTGTTGGGGATGTCGTTGTGGGATTTTTTTTGGTTTAAAATTATTTTTTTTTTTTTTTTTTGGGGGGGGGCGGCTTTAGGCTTTGCTAATCTTAATTAGCTGGGAAAGTCATTATGGGATTTTCTATGGTATAAAATTATTTTCTGATATATGCTTCTTGCTTGTTCATCCATCTCCGTTCTGTTGTCAGCTTGCTAAACCATAGCGTTGTCCAGAGACTCTGAGCACAATGTTGTCAGGCACCAGATTACTAATTATCTTTGCAAATTATTTATTTTTTCGTTCCTTTTTGTGAAACGTAAGTTAAGGACTTTAATATAGAGGATTATTACATTTCACGAACTTAACACCCCCCCCCCAAAAAAAAAAATATTAAATGAGCCCTTTTGTATCATGCCACAGTCCAAGAACGGAAAAGGTGCGCCCAGTTCTGTTCGGTGATGCATATGTAGCTGGTGCCTGGTAGCGTAGTCGTCAGCAGCTCCCTCTCAACCACGAAAATGACATGGTTGCGTTCCCAGGAGTGGTAGGCACACCTTTTAAACTTTGAGAGAGAGCCACGTTGCACACAAGAGACACTTGAATATGGTTTGATTGCATCACCACTAGACGCTGGCTAGCACTACTGTGGGGGGGGTGAGGGTGGGGGGTGGGGGGGGGGGGTGGTGTGCGCCGTGGGGGGGGGGGGGGGGGGGCGGGGGGGGGGGGTGGGGGTGGGATTATTCTCATATATAATATTTGGAGGATCCCACTACAATACACGAACGGAGATCATCAAGGGTCCAAATATGCACTTGTTTAGCATTACCCATGTCATCGTAAACCTTTCTGAAGTCGTTCTCCTGATTGTAAAATACTGTTGTGCTAGATATTGATAGGATTACGCCCAATACCAGCTCGGAGGAAATTACTTTCAGAGTAGTGTGGAACATAGAGAACATGAGAAACAACGGATGTGCGGTTGAGTGCCAGCCTCCACACCTGCTTTGCTAGCATTATAACATTAAACAATCGAAATCACGAAAGCCAAGGCTCCACATCCTTAGAAAAGCACATTCTTGATGAATCTTATAGTCTACTCGGTATAAGCGCTTCTCCTCCTAACCAACCAATTTTTTTCCAAGCTCTGACCAATATTATAATTAAAAACACACCTCTTAGAATATCCAACCATCACGAGAAGACCAAAATACAAATTGGGACTCTTTGTGCCCGTGACCCCCCAACTTTTATGTGAAGCAATCTTGGAGCATATTTGCACATTCTGGCTAAAAAAGAGTTCCGTCTTCTCTGTATTCATTTTCTAACATAAGGCTCGTTAACAGTTGGACAGAATCTGTTTAATATGGCAGCATTCCTAAATTTTTGTTGTGCAGTGTACAAAAGACCCGAACTCCATGAATCAAACCTCGATTGTGAGCATCACAAAGCAAAGCAAATGGACCCCCTGCACACAATAGAAACAAACACGAAGACAAGAAATCCCCTGGCGAAGACCTCCAGGAGGATAAAACACTTATCCGGGTTCGCCATCAAGTTATAATGAAACCGAAGAAATGCACCTGGTGAAAAGTTCTGCCCAACTAGAATGAAAACCCGTCTGTAACTTCGTTTTTTCAGAAAGAAAAATTCCATTCAACTTGATCACAAGTTTTGATCATATCCAATTTTAAAGTCATTCCAACATTCTGGGGAAAAAAAAAAAAACCCCATTGGGTACCAACGACAAAGAGTGGATAATCCAATCTACACTTTTGAACAACTAAACTCACATAAGAACTCAATCTACTGGATAATGTACCTCCAAAAAAGCATAAATACACACATAAAAACCAGAAAGGAAAAAATAATCAAAATTTGAAAACACACTAACTGCTCAATTAAACTCCGCAAGGAATCTTAGGCAAGTTTTCTATTAGAAATAATTAAAGCTGAAATCTTGACTACTCGCCTTGTAATTGTTGAGCCCCATAATGCCATACGGGAAGAATCCCATCTCTCGACTGAGTTTCATAAGGCAAAAGTTGGGAAAAAAAAAATGAAAATGAAAATCTCAAGATCAACATTACTTAATGGAACATATATCTGGCTGACATTGTTAAGAAATAGTTGTTGAATAAAATTAAAATTGAATATTTCTATCAAAATCCTTTTATTAATTTTTTTTATATCCATAATATTTATTTTTACTAATTAAAATAATATTCCAAATTATAAGTCTTTTTAAATTTAAAAATTTTGACAACTTAATAAAAAAAGTACTATAATTAAAAAGAATAAATTTACACATTTTTTTCAATTTAACAAATACTATATTATATATAAATGCTGCATACTTCATAATTCTTACCAAGTAGTTATCATTTCCGGCAAAAACAATATAATCAACTTCTTCTTCTTCTTCTTTTTTTTTTTTTTATCAAGACAAAACTCTGCTATCTTAAATTTTGAATTACCACAGATTTTCTGCCACCTGTCACTATGCGTACTGTTTTGTCTGTGTTTGTGTTTTTTTTTCCCTTTCTTTCCCCTTTTTGCCGTACAAGTCACGTTTTGCCATTGGTCCCCCTTTTTTGTTGTCTTGTTTTTTATTGGAAAAAAAAAGTTAGAAAGGAATAATTTTTTTTTGACAAGTACATTATATAGGTTAAAGAAAAATATTAATTATACATTTGAGTTATAAATTTTTCACATTTTATCAATTTAAATTGTGAACTTTTAATTTTGTGAATTTAAATTGCAAATTCATCAATAATTATGGGTTGATTGTTTAGAAAATATACTCTCTTTTTTTTATTTGAGATAGTAAAAATGTATAGTCAATAGAAAACGAAATATGGTTAAACAAAAAAAAAGGAGTTATTTTTTACAAATAAAAATGACTTTTTGCTTTAAAAATTGGAAGTCATTTTTTGTGACTACAGAACACAAAATAAAGAGACCGACTCTCCCTGACACCTCACCTAAGCATATATATATATATTTTTTATTTTCTTTCGTTCAAAGATAAAAACAAGTAAATATATATGATGAATAAAAATAATATAAATTTATTGTAATATATATATATATATACACACACACAAAATAAATTTATATCGTTTTTATGAATTTAGGTTTTGAATTTGACAGTAGTTATAGGTCCATTCCTTTCACAAAAAATATTTTTCACATTTTTTAGTGTTCGGAATATTATAAAAATAGTCAACAAAAAACATTTGGTCAAAGAGACAAATGAGTCCAATAATATTTGGGATATACTCAATTTCTTAACGTTAATTTTAAATATGTTTCACAAAATTCCTTTTATTGTGCAATTAGACCCAATAAATTTTTGGATCAATTGGAAAAATAATTGTTTCATATTGAATGTGAAAAGACCTAGTTTTCTTCTTACTTATTACTAATAATCGTAAGAGTTTACATTATATATATATATATATATATATATCCTAAATGATAGTGATATATAATATCAACTATTTAAGTTTTTATTTTTTATTTTACAATAAAATCTATAATTAGTAGCAGATATAAAAATTATAATAAGTCAAATAAGTTTACTTATAATAAAAAATAATAATATTATTATACAAATTGTTATTACTTTTTTACATAAAAGATTTGGGTGTGAGAAAAAATTTTAAATAAATGTTATATAATTCGCAGAGAAAAATTTTATATTTTTTAGTCATCTTTAATGTACGAAACTATTTATTTTGTGAGAACTGTAGAGTATAATTCTAAACTCACGAAGAGTGTTTCATGAATTGTAACACATGCTTACACATCAAAAGGAAAAAATAAATAAATTAAAAAAGGGCTCTTCCTTTTTCATGTCATTGCCTGTTATTATTAGAATGCCTTTTATATAAAGTGCGCATTTCTGCGATGGTCCCTAAAGTTGCCTAGCAAAGAAACACGTTGGCCGCTCGATGGCTGGGAGACCATTGAAGATCGTAATTGCAATTATAGAGGGCATCAGGAAAAAGATACCTTTAAATAATGCTTCCCTGAAATTTATCCTGGACGGCTTGGTCATCTTCACATGCATACTGACGAGGGCCACTGTGTCCTCACATGGATGAAAACATGTCACTTTTAACTTTTTTGGGTTATGGTCTGGACAACAATCATGAAACTTCGTCTTAATAAAAAAAAAAAAATTTAAAAATAACCCGTGCAAAAGGAAGAAGAAGCCTGCTTGACCATGGCTCCAGCGCCCTGGCATTGTCTTCAAAACTCGGCCAGGTCAATACCAAGCCACTGATTATGGTCATGAACATAGTTCCCTGGCCTTGGGAATTCGCCCTGTATGAAGGAAAGTAGAGGGGCACGGTAGCTATTGGAATATTCTTTGGCATTCTCACACAAATATTCAAAATCCAATTCCAAGCAAGCATGTTAGCTACACAGGGCTGCATGCACTCATATTCAAACTATTTCCAACAAATTGGAGGAGAGAGAGGCCCAAAGTAAATGGACTCAACATGAGCAAAGTCCTAAAAGAACAAAACAGAGAACTCCGTACATACCACACAGACATTACATTACACTTAGTTGGGGAAGAAACGAAAAAAAACAAAGACGAAGCTATAGTCACAGGTCTAGTGAAAGATGGTTCTCAGTAGTTCCCGTACCAATGTTCTTCCACCATTTACTTTTGCTTCCTTCTAGCAGTTCACTTGTATTCCAAAATCATGTTATTCTCGGGAGCCAACCCAATGCAAGCTCTGAGTATATTCTCCAGCATTGCCCGCTGCTTTGACAGGGCATTCACGACTGGGGTGCCTGGGGGAACCTGTTTTTTTTTTTTTTTATGACATCATTACGATGCCAATCAGTCATGAACTCCTAGTAATAAAAACAGAGAAGAATATAACGGAGAAAGAAGCAAGAAATTCTTGTACATATATGCCACGGAGAAAGAAGCAAGGAATTCTTGTACATATATGCCATTATTTGCATTCTCACTGTGACTGAAGCTCTACAGCATAGTATATGTTACGTAAATAAAGTGATGGACTATAGTCACACCAAGCAATCACTGTCCCTTTTACATATTCATCATATTATAGCACTTAAAAGCATATTTATTATGCGCTGCAAATGAATAATTTGGGGGGAACTCACCAGAGGAGCCTTGGTGAGATAACTGAGAATGGTAGCCACAGGGTGGAAAGAGTGAAATTTTTCCTGGATAGAAGTGAATCCAATCTGTAAGTCAAGACTATATGAAGATCTATAACAAGCTTTGACCAAATATCAAACACAGAGACACACCTCTTCTTCAGCTTTGAACTGGATTCTGTTGCTGAGCTCAGCAAGAAGAACCAAATCGAGGATGATGGGTGCCGCCAAGAGGGAGTCCTCGCAGGTGTTGTGCAACACTATAGTGCTCTTTCCACCCATGAATATCTCCGAGGTGTACTCATCCATAGCCCGCTTGCTATCTCCCACGTATGGCACATACTACAAGCGGCACAAAAATGACTCAGCCATGCATTTTGTAAAGACTGAAAAAACTTCAAGAATAATTCTACAAGTACAAATAACCATTTTCAGTAATTCTACGAATGAAGTCTTAATATAGCACCTCACTTTTCAAAAACGAACGAGCCCATTTAACAGAAATATTGGTATCCCAGCACAGTGAAAACTTCAAACCAGGACAGGGTCGAATTAAATTACCTTGATGACCACAACATGGTCAGGATGCTCACCAGGCTCATAAAGTATGGCATTGCTGGAAACCATATCATCAACAACATTGCTTTTGGAGATCTCTTTGGAGCGGAAAGTTTGAGGAGCTGAGAGATTCATGCCATCATTGTTTCCCAGATGGTTGTAACTAACTATTGAAGTTGGCTGTGTCATCACCAATACAACAACCCCTCAATTTTGTTTCAGTAATTGAAAATATATGACCAACAAAAAGAAGGTTAATTATCCAAATACTGTTATATCCATTAATCTTTAGATACGCGAGCTCCTTTACCTTAATACCAGCCCCAACAAGAAAGTCGACCAGTACGGACTTCATCTTGGTCTGACCACTTTTGAAGTCATCTCCACCAATCAAACTGTTCCTCTTAATAGCCAAATCAATAAGCCCTAAAGAAATGAAAAAAAAAAGAGGTTAGGCAGTCCTCTAAATCTCTGAAAGCAATGGAAAACAAAAAAAAACTTGAAGAAAGAAATTTAATGGTAAAGACCTGGAACAAAAGTGTTCTGTGGGCTTCCATTGATGAAAGGAACATTTTCAAAAACACATGCCATAGCATATAAGGTTGATGGAGATATCTCAGCCTCATTCCTCTCTAAAGAAGCCAAGAGGCTCTCCGTTGTGTCGTTGAGACCCACAACAACATTACTGTACCTTTCTGTGTTCGCAGTCCACAGAACAACAACCTTGTCCACCTTACTTTTCTGCTTAAACTCCCTATTTAATCATCACAAAAGATATTATGGCAAACATCATCAAGCTAACGAAGTTTCTTCCCTAACCCGGTACATCACAGAACGAAAAAAGGCAATAGCTGTACCTAATGTCTTTGACAATTTGTTGGACCTGTTCTTTCTTGGTTCCTTTAATTACATTATTGGCACGCGAGCCTTGATTGGCAGCAATGAAATCAGGGTCGTAGATGCCAGGGAGAGGGACCATGGATTCCATGTAGGGCCTCAGTTGCTTCTGCAAATCAATGTCCAGGACCCTGGCCCTGGCCATGGCATCTGCCAAGTTCATGTCATTTATGTCCCATCCCCCAAACACAATATCATCTGGGTTCACCTATATCATTTTTTATTTACACGAATATTACAATGAATCGCTCGAAGCCTAAATCAATCAAAGTACTGCCCTTTTCAAAAAAAAAATAAATAAATAAATAAATAATAATACTATACCATGGGCAGGAGGCTCTTGAATGGAGTGTAAATTTCCTCCCCAGTAAATGAGCCAACTCGAATGGTTGATGCCTGCGTAAGTGAGCCAAAGTAATTGGCTTGTTGAACCTTGGCCTTTGTTGCCCACGAGATTCCTCTGCAAAAAAATACACCGACCCGCCCATGTCCTGTCTCTTATACACATCTAGATGTGTATAAGAGACAGTAAATAAATAATAATAATATACCATGGGCAGGAGGCTCTTGAATGGAGTGTAAATTTCCTCCCCATTAAATGAGCCAACTCGAATGGTTGATGCCTGCGTGAGTGAGCCAAAGTAATTGGCTTGTTGAACCTTGTCCTTTGTTGCCCACGAGATTCCTCTGCAAAAAAATACACCGACCCGCCCATGTCTTACACTAACAATAATAATAGTAATCTTTTGCAAAATGAATACAAACTACAAACAAATTTGCATGAACAATTGTGTAAAAGATTAATAAAGAAACAAATAAAATACTCTTATTACATAGAAGATCTTACTTACCAAAGAACCAAATTTAAATATCAATCAAACATCAAACGGAGAAACGACGCAATAGAAACCTTTTTTAATAAAAAAAAAACAAAACAAAAACAAGAACTTACTCCCTGTTGGATATAACGCCGCCGGTGAGGGTTGAGCCGTTGTTTCCTCCCCAACCCACAAGCATAACCCTGTCAAAACAGACCCACGTCAAAAAGATCCTCTCAACTAATCTAGAAAAATAAGAGAAGAAGAAGAAGAAAAAAATAGGAAATAAAAGGGATGGGGTTAGATAGAAATTGAAAGGTTACGAACCCAAGTTTAGGGACACGAATGTCTGTCTTGAATTCATATTTGACAGTCTTGGGCCTGACAATCCATTCGTAGGTACCATTTCTGTCCTCGTGGACAAGCTCGGTGGTCTGGTAGTTGTACACGGATTGAATCTCAGTCTCCGTGTACACAACGTTAGGAGACTCGACCTTAAATTTCTCAATAAACATGTTTTCCTTCCTTTTTATTCTTTAATAATAATAACAATAATAATAATAATAATGTCAATGAAGGAAATGAACTCAAAGAACAAAGAACACAGAAATTAATTTTTAATAAAGAACTGCGGAAACGAAAGTGAGAGAAAGACGACGTAGGAACGTAAGCAAATTGTCTACGGATCTCTCTCTCTCTCTCTCTCTCTCTCTCTCTCTCTCGAGCCTTTCCTTTCCACACCCTTCGTCCAGGTACTAACGATGCCATATATAAATAGGCCAGAGGGGAACATAGAAGAAGAGAACGAACACGTGGCATGAAGTGAGTGGATGTGGACCCCACATTCCTTGGTATGATTGGCCCTTGCCTCCCGGCAAAACTCGGCGTTCTGAGGAATAAGAAGAGTAACGTTAAATATTATTAAAAGTTTATGATGTATTATAAAAAATATATTATTTTTATTAATAAAATATTAAAAGAGTTATTTATTTTAATAAAAATAATATTTTATAATAAATTTTTAAAATATTTAATATTATTTAAATAAAAATAGCAACTAGATGGACGGAGACGGAAAAATGTCATCTCAATGCTTGTCTTTGTCTTATAATTAGTTTTATTTTCATTCCTTTTCAATAGAAAGAAAAGAAAGTTGAAAAAAAAAATTCTTTCAACAGAAAGTGGGATACTTCAAAAAAAATTAAAATTTTAAAATATAAAATTAATTACTAATTTAAGTAAAAAAATCCATCATTATCACAAAATCTAATTTTTTTTTTTCGTTTATGTTTAAGTATAATTAAAATTATAATTTAAAAATTCAAAATATGTGACAAGACGGAGATATCCGGTCAATTTCATTTAGTCTCGTTTGCATCGGAGCGGGACAGACGGTCCCCACGAAGACGATGGGGTCGTTGTCATCGCTGGGGAGGAGCAAGAAAAAGACTCTGTTGGACAGCACCCACAGGAAGACGCGTGCGAGACCCAAGAGTAGCAGATCCTTGCCACTTTACGCGTGGCGCCATCCTGCGAATAATTTGTCGGGCAGGGGGGCCCAGAATCTGATAAGTTACAAAACAAAATTAAAAAAAAAAAAGAAGGGAAAGGCTTGAGTGGTGACGGTGACTCCTCACAAACAGGTTTTTTTCTTCTTTTTTTTTTTTTTGTTAAGAAGAAACGCTTTACATTGCATTTTTTCCGAGGTAAAAAGTGTAACTGCCGCGTGGATAAAGTAGGTCCCGCAGTAATGCCTTTAACTATTCCAGGCTACCCGACAAATTGCTTTTCCGAATAATAAAACTTTTTTTTAAAAAAAAAATTATTTTTTTAATAATGACAAAGACAGGATAGGTGGTAATTGTCCGATGCAATCAGCTTATCAGCTGAGTGTGTTTACGTTTTAATTTAATATTTGTTATAAAAAAAATATATTATTCAGTTTTCAGTAGATTCTTCGCATACACTCAGCTTAGCATAAATTAATGTATTTTTAGAAAATGGACACACAAAAGAAATTTGAATCTGAAGCAAGTGTGTGAAAATTATGCAAAATAATCACTAAGTTCCCAGCTTGAATAATACTGTCTATCGTCACTATTTTTTAAAAAAATATATATATTTAAATTTCACCACAGGATTTGATTTGTTATTCATTTTAAAAAATAAAAAATAAAATAAAATGGTCGAATAATCATGGCTGTTAGATTTTATTTTCTTTCTTGTTTTCGTATGTTTTTGGAATACATTTCTTTATTCGTGATGACTTAGGTGTTGACTACTACTAGTTATATATTCTCAATACCTTGGCAAATTGTCAAATGTTATGTAACAAAATAATAATACATATTATATCTAAATTTATAAGATCTAAGGATAATACGTAAATTGTTTTTCTGATATACATATAAATTTTTTTTTTTCTGATGTAATGAACCTCTTCCAAGTAAAATATTAACACCAAACTCCTAATTGATCCATTATCTATTTCGAAATGGTACTCCATATTTTCAAACGTATTTGTATGGTACTTTGATTTGTCAAAGCTAACGGACATGCATGCATGCATTGGTGACAAGCGATTTGCTTGATTGATAATGAGGTAGAGATGAAAACGGGGCATGGTGTCCCTGGGAAAACAAAGAAGGGACACAGTAGAAGCCCGTTCTTCCGAGTTATAATGGCTAAAAGCGTAAAACTGTTTGTCAAAGATTCCATGGTTTTGCGAGTTAGCTCATAAAAAAGGTGTAGTTAATGAATTGTTTGTTTATTAATTAAATAGTTATTTGATATTTTATATATGTAATTAATTAATAAAAATATTATTTATCTCTCATATTATATTTTATTAAATAATATTTTAAAATTTTAAATTATTTAAAAAATTTAAGTTATAAATTAGAAAAATTTATACACGTTATAAGTCATGTGAAGTTTTTATGCTCTAATAATATAAGATTTATATTCTTTAATATATCTTTTAATAGGTCCAATTAGCACATGACATAATTAAATTGAACTAAAACTGAATAAATTTAAGTCTTAATGTCACTAATTCTAAGCTAATAGATTATATTAAAGATATATAAAAGAAATGGTCATATTACTCAATGATACGTAGATAAAAATATAAATAAAATTTCAAATAAATGAAATTTCAATACTACACCTAAGATAAATCTTTAAAAGCTTAAATTTACTTTAAACTATAAGTTGATAAATAGAGGAATTTATAAACAATTACGACGTGACAACTAAGGCATGCAGCAAAGCCAAGTTCCATATTTAGCGATAAAAGTCACTAAGATTATGTACAAAAATAATAATAAAAAAAAAAAAGTCATGAATAAGATTGTGCAGGGATATGCACCCACCAAGAAGTCACTAGAACGGTTAAGGACAAAGACATGTGCTCTGATCAACTAGAATTATTGTTACGATCCTTTCGCTACATTATACTATGATTGTGATCGGTGATTGGATTGAACATTAAAGGCCGACACATGTGCAATGTGAAATTGACATGCATGTGACATCCAAAGGACAAGCAGTCCTTCTAGACAGAAACCGATGTGCACGAAATTGATTTGTGGCCCGTGAGCCCCGGGTGCACATAGAAAAAGCACCCTTCATTTGGCGGCATATACACTCTCGAGACCAAGTCCTGTAAAACAGCCAATGGTTCGTTAAGCTTTTGGTAGTTTGGATTGATAATTTATCTAAACTAATGACTGCCAAGCTTAGTTTGAAAAATCATTAAATAAATAAAAAAAAAATGAACTTGTGGATAAATTTGATTCATTTAAAGCTGTTTTAGAGAGTCATTAAAAATATTCATTTGATATGTTACTATAATAGATTTGATAGGTTATTTTTTAAATTATATATTATATGTTTATGATTACAAACGAAAATTAAATATTATGTGTTTTAATATATTATTTTTATTAAAATAAATATTTTTTTTTCATCTTAAGTCCTAATATCTATAAGAAGGATGTTATAATCTTAGTTATCTTTACAAATATCAAAAAATTAAATTATTCTTGAATTCACTTATATCTTTATATTCTTGTAATATTAATAATATGCAAATTAATTTTTAATGAAATTTTAATTTTTTTTTTGTAAATTTTTTAATAAAATATTAGATTTACAGCTGAAGCAGATGTATCATATTAACTGAGATCTTGTATGTCAATAATAATAATAAAAAAACAAGGTAGACTGAATGTTGGCAACCTCCCTGATACCAACCCATGGTTACAGGCACGTTGTCTGTGGTCTTGGGAGTGGTTATCGCGGTGCTTACAAATATTTCTAGTACAGTGGAGTATTTATTTGTCATAGTAGAAAGATGACAAGAACACGGAAGGGATGAAGTTTTACTGTAGTTATTTGGTGAGTGATGATAGAAAAGTAAATTTTTGAAACAAGTTTGGATAGGTAAAATACTATTAGTTATGAGATTTTTTGCTTTATCAATAGAAAAAGAAAAAAAAAAAGACTCGATAAATAGCGACTTTAACTAACTGCTCACTCTGCTTTATGAGGCCTTAATCAACCACTCATCTGTTTCTTCAACGTCCTCAAGCGTAGACAGTATGATGTATGTATTTACGATGGTGGGGTGTCACCTGGGATCGATCAAAGATGCAGGGGAGACATGTTACGGCTGGAACTAAGGCTACGTATCAAAGGATACATAATTGATGAAATTTTATGTGATGGTGTGTTTTATCTGACTAGAGAAAAATTGACAACATACTTGAAAATAAACCATTTTCATTTAATAAAATTTGTTATTTGATTCTAGCAGTGGTCAAAGGTGAAATGACTACAATGTAACTTTCCACTTGACCTATTCTGAATTAATTTTAGAGGTATTTTCCTTACCAAGAAGGAAAAGAAATATCCACAAGACTTGACTTGGTTATTACCACCACAGGTACATACAAGTTCAACAGAGAAATCACAATGACCAACGAAAGTGGAATGTTGGTTATAAGAGGCATGTTATATGGCAACGATAAAAAAAAAAAAAAAAAGTTGTATGCATATTCTCTAAGACGGTTAGAGCCTTTGGCATTAATGAGGCAGAAGTGATTGCAATAAAAGAAGCAATGATTCTCTGAAGTCAATTGTAAGTTTTTGGTCTTTTAGTCTCATAAATTTAATCAATTTGCACATTGTTTAGTCAGTCACATACATTTGAGAATCTATTATTTTGAAATTTTTCTACTTTTTGTTCTATTAAAAGTCATTTTACTTGTTAATATAGTATAATTATATACTTAATTTTATATAATAATATATATTGTTTAAAAAAATGTACACCAAACTATAATAAGATAAAATATCTTAGGAACAAAACTCGGGAATAGAACTAACTTAAAATCAGAATCGGAAGCAAACTGTTGTTCATTTACGATTCTAACCTCTTTTTTTTTTTTTTTTAACAAATAGAGAAAAAGTCTACAAAAATGATGAACTAATAATACAGAAAGTTAATAACATTCAAATAAGTGTATAATACAAATAAAATTAAAGATAAATACAGTTAAATATAATTAATAAAATAATATATATTATATTATGATAATAAAAAAGTGAATTAATGAAAAAAGAAAAGGAAAGATAAAAAATTATATTACTTTATTAGCTATGGTTTTCTCCCACTCGAGTATGAAGTTGGTTCAGTTCTCTGTTGCTATTGGTGCATGACTTTGACGCTACGCCCCTTGACTTGGACCTGTGCTTCTGATTCGATTGCTGACAAGCCCTTCGTGACAAAAAGCCTTTTCCAATTGGTCCCCCACCCCCACCCCCCCCTCCTTACAGAACACTTGCTACCTTGTTGCCACGCACTCGCCTTATATGAGACATCTGGCAAAGGAGTATAGAAACTGGTCCCATTAAAACTTTTATTAACCCAAATAAATGAATTGAATGAATAAGATTGATAGAAATAGAACCACCTCGGAAAGTCTCCTTTGCAATATAACACCAAAAGCTTAGATTCCCATCAAATATTTTTGATGGAACTAATATTGTCCAAAATATTTTTGTTGCTTTTAAATTTATATTTTTAAATTCTGCTCCTAATTTTTCCTAGTTCGAAATATCGCCTCCTTTAATAAGAGGCCATAATCCAGCCACATCTTCTCCATCCACTTTACTTCGTTAAAACAGGGGACCCCATTACACCAAAAGGAAATTGACTATATAAATACAAAACTTTATAGACATAAGTAGACGCAAAATATTTTTATATTATATTTATAATGTTCTATACAATATACAAGCAATTTTAAGTGAAATATACTATTTCACTATAAATTTTGAAATATATATATATATATAATTAAATCAAACAAGTCACCAGCCTATTCATTTTTGTAGCTAAATTTGTAAAATATAGACTATGATTGTACACATCTAATTTTCATGTGTGTAACCTCAATTTATTATTTTTTTTTCAAAAACCAAAAAATGAGGAAGATATATGAAATTTAACTCATTATAATTGTAATCACTGCAACTAATAATTATTCATTTCTTATATATTTTGGTTGTAAATTCTTACAAAAGTAAAAAATAAAAAAATAAAAATAAAAATCAATTGAATTGAACACAGATGTGATTGGATGATTGTTCATTTTTTTAGTAATGTAGGATCACTTGTCCGCAAATCTTGGGCAGAGCACAGTATTTATTTCAGGCGTTCCTCTTGGCATACAATAATTGAACAGAACAATCATGGAGGTTGCACGAGACCCATTTAAACGTGGATTCAAAATTATTTTATACAATTATTGTATGTGAAGCGTTGCAATAATTAATTGGAGGGGTATGTGTAATTTTCACGGAGCTTTGCGCTCTTGTTATTTTGCTTTTAAAAGCAATTACTCGAAGACACGAAAAGTGCATTTAATCATTTGAATGCACCATGTTTCAGAAACATTATGTTTTTACATGTTGAGTAACTAATTTTCTCTTTGCACTCCCTGTGATCGATAGCTTTTACATGCGTATATATGTTTTCTTCGAAGGACATGCCTGCTTTAGAGTAGAGTTCATATGCCTAACTTATTATTTTTGCTAAAGTAGACAATTATAGTCCTGTCATTCCCAGTCATTGTCATTTATTATTTTTATTTACTTAAATCTTGTTTGACAATACTACGAAACAAAATACTGTAAATAAAAAGTACTGTCAACAAAATTTTTTGAGACTAGAAGTTTTTTAATGAAAATTATATGTTGTTTGATAATAGTGGTTAAATGTTGTAAAAAATATATATAAAAATTCAATAGAATTATGAATATTTGGTAAAAAAAAAAATTGTTAAGACAACTGTTAGTACATAAAATGACTATAAAGAATATGATTAAAATTTTTATATTATTTCTAAAAAATTAATTATTATTTTTATAATTAATTTGTAACATTTATTTTATTATATTAATTTGATTGAATAATAAAAAATATTATTTTGGTTGAAAATAATTAAAGAAATTTATCTAAAATAATAATTTTTTTAAAAAAATAATAAAACTTAAAGAATAAATTTTTTATCTATCAAATATTAAAAAATATATTATATATATATATATATATATATATATAAGTCAAATGTATTTTATACATAACCAAGTTAACCAGAATGAAACTACATTGAAACAAGTCATAACCAAGTATTAAGCCTAGTAGCACTTGATTAATTAATTGGATTAAAGATATGAAAAAAAAAATTAAACCACTAAGTGATAAGTGTGAACTGAAGTAAAAAAAAAAAAAATCAGACTATAATATCATGTCAAATAATCTTTTAAAACTTAAATTTATCTAAAAGTTTAGGCTAATAAGTGAAAAAGTTTATAGATGTTATAAGTCATATAAAAATTATATTTTTAACCATATGATATTTTATACCCTTAACATTATCAATAAAATTTATAAAAATCAATACTAAAGACTCTTATAAACTAAACAATGGCTACAATAAAACCACTAAGACTAGGAATGTTTAGTAAAATACAATAAGTCAAAATTAGCTCAACCTATTTAAGTCAAAAATTTCTTTTGGGACTTAAGTTTTAGTGTCATTTATTCTAGTACGAGTCAAATTAAATCAATTTTAGTAAAATGGTGGAAAATATGACAGTTTTAAGGGTTAAATGCAACTAAAATCTTTCCGGTATGCTTTTTTGGCATATTAACTCTATGAAAATTTAATTTACATTCTAAAATTTTTGTATTTACTAATCTTGATAATTGCTAGAATTTGTTGACCTCGTTTTGAATATATTAAATTATTTTTTATAAAGGTAAATTCATTTTTAATTCTAAATAATTTTATAAAATTCAAACATAGTTATATTCAAAATTTTTTTGACTCATTATGAATATTTTTTTTTTTACATATTTTTTTTCAAAATTTACAAATTTTGAAATTTTTTATGGCTTCCAATTTTCAGACTTTTTAGAAAAGTCAATTTTGGAATTTTTTAGAAAAAAAAAAATACAGTTTTTGTCTTCCTCCGATAGAAATTAATGGAATACTAATGGAAGGTATTAATTGTCAAAATTAAAAAGTACAAAATTCTTAGAATATAAATTAAAAACTGAGATGTAAAAGAGATTAATCAGAAAGTGTTTTCATGGAACATTGTAGACATGTATAGCCTCAACCCAGTCCAAAGCTAAAATGGCCGCGTATGGGCGGGTAAACCTGTCAACCAGCCCTCAGTCCACAAGCCAGTTAAATTTAATTACCTTCCGGTGATTTGAAGCTCACGCAGCGCCATCTAATCCATGTTTAGTGGGCCCAATGGTTGAAATAGAAGAGTGAATCAGACTGTTTTGGCCTTGTTTTTCTTTCATTTTCTCTTGCAGGAAAACTAGGCATCCTGATAGGTCCAATGTAGCCATGGTAACTGTAAGTATATAAGAAATTGTTTGCTCAGGAACACTTTAATTGTTAAAAATTTAAATTTTTATTTTTAATATCTCAAATTTTAATTAAAAAACATAGAAAAGTATAAAATTTATAACTCAATGAAAAGAAAAAAAAAGAAAAAATAAAGGATTGTTGCCTTGAGAACGAGGCATAACCTAAGGATGAAGGGGAGTTTTCTAGTAACTTGTGTTACTATTAAAGCAACATCCAGATTAAGATCGTGACATTTGGGCACGCATTAGCTTTAAGTTGTTTCTGTCGCTCAGTGTGTTGTTAGTGACCTTGCTTATTCTTTAAGTGATTACTCATCAGTTTCTTGTATTCTCATTTCCTCGTTGAATATAAGCCAAAACAATGCCTTTAATACCGATTATTACAGCTCCTCCTATCGTTTCTTCTTACATGATTTTCAATATTGTGCAGAAAAGGAAAAAAAAAAAAAAAAAGGAGATGTGTTTTGACATAGGCTATAGTATCAAGAAAGGAAAGCTCGTGAGGACCAAAGGAAAAGAAGATGGGGAGCAAGAAAGCAAGGGCCTGCTAGAGAGGGAAATTGAAAGATGGAAGAGGCAAAAGGAGATGAGTAGCAAAGTAGAAGCATCCCCCTCCCCCCAACCACCACCACCACTTCAATCCCTCAAATTGTAACTGCTCAGTAACTTCTTGATGCATCTGTTATGGGTTGTTCTGTATTTTTATTGATGGCCTTCTTTTAACATTTTTCACTTCTGTTTTTTTTTTTAGATAGGCCCATTTGTCCCTTCGTTTATCTGATTGTGAATTATCTTTTTACTCTGTTTATCTGATTGATTTTATGCTGCTTTTAGGGGAGATCAGTACGTGTTACTCTCTTCTGTGCCAGTATACACATACATTGTAATACAAAATTAACATAAAATAATGTCAAGAGAGTTCTTGGGATGTGTAGGATTGGTTTTTGGGAAACTCTGTTTTGGAAACTGTGACATCTGTTACCAGTTTCTCCAAACAAATATTACAGACATATGTTGTTGGAATGAGATTTTTAATTTTTTTTTTCTCTTTCTTTCTTGAATTCCTTTTCTAATTTCTGGAATTAATTAAGGCCTTCTGTGTTATTTGGCGTGTGAGTAATGAGATATAGTGAGATTGGTAGATAGGATTGCATACAACAACATAGAATGAGATGGACTTGTCCCGCCACTATTAGATACATTGAATACTTTTGATACTTGAGTATGAAATAAACCAGTTGATGCATCACCTAACTTAAATCATGTTCTAAAATATTCCAAGGTGGTAATAAGTGGTAGGGTTAGAAAATTATGGATCAAATAAAGGTGCATTTAATTTTATATTATAGAATCTTAATTATTTTTTTAATAAAAAATTTATTTAATTTAATTTGAATAATTTAAATGAATTTTAATATTATAAAAATTGTCTTGCATAAATTTTAAATTTAATTCACTTAATAAATGAGCATGAATAACAAGCATTGAATTTTATCGTTTGAGTCTATAACTATTGTTAGATCAAGTTGACTCAAAATCTTTTTCCAATGATATATATAATTCAATAATGGCACTTGAGCATGTGGTTAAAGTTAAGAGAGAATAAACAACAGTAAAAAAAAAAAAAAAAAACAAACAAACGACCGAACTGAAGGATTGATTGAATGCTGCAGCCGTCAATTCTTTTGTAAGGTGAAGATAGGCATCCTTAAATGCCATGTACACAACCATTTGCAAGCTGTTTTTTCTTTTCTTTTTTCTTTTTACGAGGAAACGCTTGAGTGATTAAAGCTGCATGCATGCCACGAATGTCTATTGTTCACGCTCATCCGAGCAAAGATTGAGAGTGCTTCAGTAACCTGTTGAGAGATTTTGCTTGTTGGCCTTTACATAACAAATTCTTCATCCCTTTTGTCATCTGATTTTGCATATAATTGAGTTCACATTATTTAGATACAAATTAATAATTAATGCAAACAAGCAAATTAAATATAACCTTTCCCAGACTTCCTGGGGAGGCATAGGGGACTGCTCTTTGATGGCCAATCACTGCGGGAGGAGATTTTCTGCTACTTTCTTCCCTAGAGAGCAATTTTCCGTTACTTCTGCTCCGTGTCATGATAATGGAGGAAGAGTTGCGCCATTTTCCATTCACTACACTGGGAAGGCTTGCTTCCTTAACAAGACAAGGACCCCAGAAGGCCATCGCGTATACACATTTGTTATGTGAAACACAAACACAGTAATATTTACTAAGTAGGTGTGTTAAATGCCATTATGTTTTGGTTTGAAATATTGTATGGTGTTGGCAACGAATAATTAAGATTCAAGATTGACGTACGCACCAGAAACAAAACGGCTGAACAATGCTTCAGGACTTCCAAATTCAAGCGGACATCATCAAGACTCCTGTTAAATTGATCACAGGTAGTTTTGTAAACCCACAAGTTTGAGAGAGTATCAGCTTGTCTGAGCAATATGATTAACATGGAACCCAACAATTTATGCAATTGCATATGTATGACTGTATATTTTTCCTGGCAAGGATGGGTACCTATGTTTTTGCCGCCCAAGCCCGAAGTAAGCAGCTAAAGTTGCCATCTGAACATCAAAATAGAACATTCTGGGAAGTAAATTGACACTTTTAACTTGGGAAACTAAATAGAACAGCAGACTAATTTTTCTGCATTGATTAGGCGATATATGCACCTTCATATTACCAGCCCTTCTGCCAAACTTCTCAGTCAATACACCTAAAGAATCAATGATGCCAAGAGGCACCGGCGCAGGCCTGCCAATCTCTGCGAATGCATCCTTAATGCGGACACAGTCAAATCTTTGGATGTTATGTCCAGCCCATATTCTGCCGTTCAAAATGCTAAAAATTCTGTCAGCAACTTCCTCGAATGGAGGCGCATTTGAAACAGCTTCGCGAGTAATCCCATCAGGCCGGGCGGACGTCAAAGCTACGGCGGAGAAGTCAGTGGGTCTTATGAGGGTGCTGTAACTCTCAAGCTCGACAAGTTTCTGGGAACAGACCACGATTGCACCGAACTCCAGCACCATGAACTTTTGTCCGGCTCTAGTGGGCACCGTCGTCTCCAGGTCAAAGAATACAATCTCCGACGTGCTTTGTTGGGTGGAATCAGAGGTCACCATTTCTAGATAATTAATTATGGTTGGTTGGTTGCTACTTGTTTTTAGTTTCAGGTTTTTCGTCAGTTTTGATGTTGCTCATCACTGTGTTATATAAGCCCACGTCGGGCTAAGTGGGGAGGGGGAAAGGAGAAGAGAATTCTTGTTGCCCTTTGAGATTGATTGTCCTGTAGTTCAAGTCAGAGGCTACGCTTTGCATTCAGGATGTCCTTAGCTTATTGGTGATGTCCTAAGGAAAACGTTTTTAGTCAGACAGGAATATACACTGTCGTGGTCCAAGCACAGAAATGGATTTCTTCGACATGACACCACCCTCAAGAAACCTGCGAGAAAAGTTTAAACTTGATGCGGCCATCCATAGGACCATGCACATTGAACATTTTGGAACTTTTGAAGCAATTGTCTTGCATGGGTTGGGATCGATTCGCCGTTTCTTCTGTCACTTGGATATTCTCTCAAAGAGTCCATAAAGACCATTTTGCCATATTAGCCCAAACAGAATCATTCGCACAATAGAAAGTTACAAGCATTGACTTGACAGGCATTCATTGCTGCTCTCCCCCCCCCCCCAACACCAGTATCTGCCCCAGCCTATCAAATATCAATCATAAAATCACAGATTGTGGTTAAAAGCGAGCAGAAAAGAAAACAATTATTCTCAAGGAGATATAAATGTCCTTGAGTTGAATTTATATCCGTCTCATTTTCGTCTGCAATATTGTACAGAGACTGGACAGCTCTTTCATGCCTCCACTTAATAATGGCTTCAACAAAGGCCACTCAACAAACAAATGGCTATCTATTACAGAGAAGCATCTTATTTATGGCTATTAATAGCAAAAATACAAATCTGAACCATACAACGAGTAGATAAAAAAGCAATGTTACCATTCATCTGCTTTAAGCGGGGACAGTTGGTCTGAGGATGATCAGTGCTTTCTTGATTCTCTCTACAGCTGCCTGTAGGGTTGTGAGGGATGCTGCATAGGAGATACGTATGCAGCTATCATCCCCAAATGCACCACCTGGTACTAGTGCGACCTGTAACAAAATAATCCCTTATTGATAGATGATGAAGTAGTGACCCAAATACCATATTTAATACTTCACCTCAAAAAGAGAATGTGGGTTCAACCAAATCAATTTGTGCAGAGGGATATGTTTCTTCTACAATATTGAGGGGGATAACTGATGCAATATTTCGTAAACCGCCATTGAAGAGGAAATGAAAACTTCTAAAGCAGGACCCACCTGAGCCTCATCCAAAAGGTATCGGCAGAGAGTGTCAGAATCATTAATTATCCCAAAACCATCAACCACTGCCCCATAGTAAGAGCTACAATCAACGAAGAGATAAAATGCCCCCTGCAAGGGTATTTTAGAGGATCAAAATAACTGACAAAAGCATCCTGCAAGGGTATTCTCTAGTCCACAGCAAACTAAGAGATGGTACCTGAGGTTCTGACATCCTAACACCTGCCATTTCCCCAAAGCTTTTAATCAAGAAATCTCTGCGCTCCCGGAATGCCCTCACCATAGAAGATACTGCTTCCCCACCAGCATAGCCCAGTCCCAATGCAGCCACTGCTGCCCTTTGAGATATACTGCTGGCACCTGAAGTGGACTGGAAGGGGGAAAAAAAAACCAGAGAGAAAAGAAAAAAGGAAGCATTTTCCATCAAGTCAAACTTAAACAGAATTCACTGCTCATATGACTTTGCGTTAAGGAAGATGAAGATCCTAAAAAGGTTAGAATTCATGAGTATGATGAATGCTTGTAAATGCTTTTAGAGAAAGCAAAATGTCAGAATCAACACCACTATCCTAACTACTTGTACACCCTGCTAAAGCAGTTCATTTCAAGACTTCTTGCAACTGAATTTGCAAGCCTTTCAAATATATATTTAGCATGTTTTTCTGCTCTCTCCAGTATTTCAACTTTCTTTCACTCCAATATTCAAATTATTACAATCCATGGGTTTAGGATTGAGTCCCTAGCAATGAAAATTCCCAGCACTGGTTGAAACCAATAACTACCAGCATGCAATGTAACAGGGTAAGACTTGATGTAATGGTAAGATTGCTTGATTGTGACCAAGAGGTCACAGGTTTGCATACATTCAGTCCTCACCTAGGCTCCATGGTGTTGGAGTCTTGTGCACTGGGATGGCTTTTTTATGAAATGTACTGAGTATTTTACCCAACTGAACAGTTATACAGTTGCAAAAATCCTCTCTCAAACCATCTTTTGGAACCAAGCATTAGCCTTAGGAGGTGGAAACTTTGAGAATCCAAACATAAATATAAGGTTAAGGAAAGGCACCAAGGTGGTTAAACATGACAATTTACCAAATACCAACATGTTAAAAGAAAAATCTATATGACAAGTGTTGACATTGCCTTTTGTTAGGAACATCTAAATGCACAATGCCAAGATATACTGATTAAAGTAGACAATACATTTTTCAATATTATTTGCCCAAGCTTTTGTAAAATTCTAAAGAATGCATAATGCACAATTTTATTCAAAAGAATGAAACATTCATGTTTTGCAATACCTGGCTCTGTATCTTATTGCATGCTGCTACAAAATGCTTAGGTCCAGCAAGGTATCCAAGTCTCCAACCAGTCATAGCAAAGGCCTGAAAAGTTTCATTCTTCTAAATGTCAAATTTAAAACTTAAACCAAGTACTTTGGGCTGCCACTCACAACCATGCCAACATTACGGCTGGATTGTTTAATGACAAGAGGACAATATAAAGTAAAATTAGGGACCAATAACTAAATGCATCATTGAAAATTTACCTTTGAGAATCCGTTAACTGTCAAAGTCCTTTCCCACATGCTTGGTAAAGATGCAAAACTTGTGTGGGTAGCAGGTGCGTATATAATATGTTCATATATTTCATCAGAGAGTACCTGATTGCGGATACAGCAATGTTAGGAAAATGAATGACAGCCTAGTGCTGTATTTGCAGTTTAATAATTGTACCAGAAGCCTTGGATGTTTGGCTACTATTCGTGCAATCTCTTCAAGCAGGTTCTTTGGATAAACAGATCCTGTTGGGTTGGATGGAGAGCATAGAATTAACAATCTTGACTTCTCACTGAGTTTGGACTCAAGTTGCTTTGGATCCAAAAGGAAGTTCTCCGAGATTGATGTTTGAAGAATGACAGGTGTTGCATCAGCCAGTCTCACCATTTCTGGGTAACTAACCCAATATGGTGCTGGAATTATAACCTGCAATAGGTTACTCTCTGTAAATCTGAGGCAACTCCACAGATAAAATAATCTCAATCACTAGGGTCTCTACCATATTCAAGCAAGGACATTAAATTGGCCACTTAACTGAGATTTTATATGTTTGCATATTATGTCCATAACAAGCCATGTTATATTAGTCAATCTCATTTAAAGGAATTGAATGGGGCCATTTGGCAGCAACTGGAAAGGACACAGTGAATTATGTCAACCCAAACACAATGTATAATTCAAATTTCAAGAATCCTCCTTTTCTTCAAACATGTTTTCTTTCTTTATTGTCAGGAACTTAAACTGCACTTGTAAACAGATAATATGCACGCATTATTTGGCTTAAAACAAGTATGCTAAAATCAGATATCTTCACCTCATCTCCTGGGGAACAAACTGCAAGCACTGCTTGAAGGATACTCTGCTTCGCTCCATTACTAACCAAAACCTCATTGGGTGCATAAGAGATGCCATTCTCCTCTGTCAAAATTGAGTAAACATTAGCTACAAAATTCTAGGGATGCAACAGAATAAGAGATTTCACCAGCAATTAAATATTAATAACAGTACTCCAACCACTCTCTTGCAGACAATGCATCAAGGACATAGACAAGTGATGGTGCAATGCTTTCAATTGAAAAAACAAACCTTTCAATTTATGACAGATTGCAGTCCGAAGTTCCAATGTACCAGCATTTGGAGTATACCTCGTATAGCCTTCCCGAATTGCATTGATCCCAGCCTAATTTTTGAAGAATCAGAAAATCAAACTCCACAATTATACACCAATTTGATGTCTAAAATGGAAATGAAAATATGGACAAAAAAAAAAAAGTGACCTCTGCTATTGCAGCAGGTGTATCAAAATCAGGTTCTCCAGCAGCCAAGCGAATAACAGGGACACCTGCTTGTAGAAGAACAGCTGCCTGGTCTGTTATGGCCACTGTCTTTGAAGGTTTCACAGAATTCACTCGGGGGCTCAAAGAGATATCAACTTCCATGGCCTCACAGCCACTATCTGACTTAACTGCTGCACTTATTGCAACTTCTCTAGCAGGCTGTGAGAATCTAAAAAATATTATACGTAGTCAGAACACGATGCATTTCCAACAATGGGAAACGAACAAAACAGAGGGATTTGCACCAAACATTCAAACAGAGGCTTAGGACACCCATTAAACATCCGCACATTGTCACAATTGGTTGCCACCAAGAAGTGGGAACCGTCTATATAAATCAACCAATCTTCTCACTCCAGAAAACAAAGGAACCACACGAGAACATCGACGAAAAAAGAATAGAACATACAAGATAAAGACGTAATCTTTTTTTTTTTCCTCTTTCTAGATAGTTTTCCAATTAGTGAAAGAATTGAACTTTGATTACTTGCCAACCCAGATGCTGATTCTTTTCTTTTTTTTTTTCCATTGCCTGGACATCGATTGTATCCTTCATCAACCGCAAAATATGGTTTGAAATACCTACCCGCAACTCCACCAACTAAATCAAAATTTTTAAAAAAAAATAATAATAATAAAACAAAACACAGTTGTTTGTGAGAAGGAACTGACTTAAGAGAGTGACGGTGAGGACGTGAGGAGAAGGAAGCGGATCCGGAGCTCCGAGAACTGTAATTGGGTCCGAGAAATTGGTTCCCAGCAAGACTTAGACGAGCAATGCCAGATGCGGAGCTCTGGAGAGAAGCAGCCATGCGACTATGTGAAATCAAATTGAGAGACCTGCAAAGATACACAGATAGAGAGATCTGTCGTGTTTTTTTGTTTATTTTTTGGTTAACGCGTTTGCTTTGGTTGGTAGAGTGTGTGACTTCCACCAGAAAAAGCAAAACTGAACAGCCCCAACAACTCTCGTTGGCGTTTACAGAAGTCTTTGCGGTTTCTTTCGTTGGGGGGCAATTGGAAATGTCGGGTTAAATATATATATATTGGGTACCTAATTTTTATATCCCACCTACATAAAATACCAAAATAGTTGAAAAATAGGAGATTTAGAAGTGATATATGCATACTAAATAACCAACTCATATTATATATTTTCATAAATTTTTTAAAATAATAAAAAAAATTATTTAAAAAAAAAACTTATTATAATACTCTAATTAGAATCCTATAATCTTATATTTCAAACTCCAATTTTTTTTCTTGATCTTTCGAACTCTTAATAATAATAATAATAATAATAATAATAATAATAATAATAATAATAATAATAATAATAATAATAATAATAGAAGAGAAAATAAAAATTAAATATAGTTGTAGTTGGATTGTAAAGAAGTGGATCTCACCAGACTTTAGGCCACCCTTCCTTCCCACCCACCCCACCAAACCTTCCTTGTTTTACTTTTTCAAAGTTGGACCTTTTCTGGCATACTAATTTTGTATCATCCAACCATATTGGGTTGCACCTGGAATTCCCAAGCATTACAACTACTAACCAAAACAATGGAGCCAACCAATTTCTCTGTGCAGTTCAAATCATGGAAAAGTAAGCATAATCCCATTGCCTATCAACGGATGGAATATAGCTATATAACCAGAAAAGGCCAAACTCAATTTTGAAACTATTTTTCCTGTCTATCAGAAGGTTTCGAGTCCTAATCTCCATAAAATTTCTAGCAGCTGCAGATTTCACAATCAACCCAGGCAAAAAAAAAAAAAAAAAAAAAAAAACATAAAAGGAAAAAATTTATAAGTTTTTTATTTTATATTATTTACTTATTTATTTCAATGTAAAATTTTTAATAAATATTCAAACATTTATATTTGAAAATTTTAGAGAATAATTACTTGCTCAATCTACACACAATACACAACACAAGGAATAGTTTGGAGGGGTGATTCCAACATTAATAAGTTGCAGGAGCTTGGTTTAGTACTGGGAACCTTCGGCACTAGAAGGCATAAGGGGACAGTTTGACAGTGCATCTGTTGCCTGCTGCTGCATTGACATAAAGCTTGGACCTTCAACTTCGTGCTGAGAAAAACAAAAAAGGGAAAAAGTATACTTGTTCTGTCATTTTTTGATTCATGATACATTCTTGAACAACAACAGCTTTCAGATGCTAAATGCTAAGTAGTAAATATGCCCACAGACCAATTTGGTTCACAAAATTTTTCTTTTCACGTCTTTAATTGCGTTCTTTCATTGAATGGGACCCAAACCCTTTTGGAGAAATAGAAGAGAATTAACCTGTACTAGAGAAAATGAAGTAGGTGGCATGAAGGCGGCCAGGAGCTCCGTGGACGACAATGATGAGAAAGCTTGATACCAAGATGGCAGACTCTGACCACCGTTACTTGTGTTGTTCATGAGGCCTCCTGACCCAATGTGGCAACGTTCCACGTTTATACTATTGGTTCCATTAGGCAATGCATCAAACATCGTTGTTGATATTTGCTGATTGCTGAAAATTGTGCACAAAGTACCACAATTTGGTTACACACACTTATATATTTATATCGAGAAACCAAGAATTTTATGTAACTTCTGTAATTATTTTGAACGTAGTTGAAATTGTTGCTGCGCTGAAATTTATAAAACACAAAGTGTAAATCAAAACTAGAACATGCTAAATATAAAATTATCTTTTCATGAATACAGTAAAAATTTGTTTATGCATACCTGATGGGAATACACGAAGATTCAGATCCTATGTGAATCGAATTTGGATTTTCTCCATGGTCACTCTCAGGTAACCAACTTCCAATCTCAGTTTCAAAGTTCGTAAGCCCCTCTTGTGTATCCAAGTACATCTTCAAAAAATTTTTTTATAAAAAAAAAAAATTGCATAAAGTGAATGAAAGCCTCTGGTTTTGAAAAAAAAAAAAAGAAATAAAAAAAAAAAAAGGAAGAATTTGTGGATAGATGTTGTCAAGAAAACTGTTACAATCTTAAACATTTCAAGGGTGCATACAGTTCACAAATCACGGTCCCATGGAATTAAGGAATGCCAGTGATGGCAATCTCTGTCCTTGACTGCATATTATTATCTGCCTGTACGAGCATTTCAAATTGAAACCTATTGATCAATGTGATAATATAGATTAGTGATATGGATTACCTGTAAACTTGACGGTTCATAGGCAGATGCATGATCGCTCAAAAGTGATTTCTGCAACAAAAGAAGACTACTACAGAGAATTGATACCCGAATGACTGCACTAAAAGCGTAACATTCATAAAGAGCATTTTGATGTTTTTTAACGTCACTCCCTATCATCTTAATTTAGTTTCTCAAATCCCTATATTCTTGAAATTAGAAACTATCGGGACCACTAAAATTAAATTACAACCACCATAGCTAAAAAAAAAAAATAAAAAAAAAAATAAAAAAATATAAAATAATTAATTAGATGAAATCTCCCTAAATTAATAGAGAAAAATAACACTATTTCGTATTTTTAATATAATTAATTAGAACAATCTTATTAAAATCTCTTGATTTTATATTCTTGTTTGGTGGTCTTTCAGCCTCCCTATAATGAAAGGAAAATAGAAATAAAGATAACGCATGGTTCAGCTCTACCTTTCGGTCTTCAAGACGTGCCATGACATCCAAAAGGTTCTTTTCGCACGATTCAAGGTCTCCCATTGACGTCATAATTAGAGGATCAGGCTCATATATCCTTTTAAAATTATTCAAAAATAAAAATAAAATAAAAAAGAAAGAAATAATTTTGTTAATTTCTATCCACTATAATTACTCAACCAAATTTTTTTTTTTTTTTAAAAAAAGAAAAAACTGGCTTTCCCATGTATCTAAAAATTTGGACAAAAGATCCTGGCGAATGGTTATGTTGTTGTCAATTTCAACTTTGTCTTAACCTCAATCGTTCCTCGGCCATTTGAAGCTGATGCTGCAGGGTGCAAACTTCTTGGTGCAGATCCTAAGACAATTTAATCACCCTTTCTTTAGCTTAAAAAGCGAATCAAAACGGTTTATTAAATGAAGGAATAAAAACAAGTAATCAACTTATACATTTTTTTTTTTACCTCCGCATTTGATTTGATACCCTCAGGGCTGAAAAAAAAAAAAGTGGGAAAAATTAGTATCGGCTTTAGTAGTCATTGTTATATGCGTTATATATATATATATATATATATATACCAAACATCATTAAAAAAACAAAAAAAAAAAAAAACAAAACAGGAAGGTGGATCAAATCCAATGTCTAACAAAATCAGAAACAACAAGTCCATATATATATAGAGAGAGAGAGAGAGAGAGAGAGAGAGAGAGAGAGCAATACTATACTTGGCAGCTTGAATGGCCAGGTCATTTTCCGATTTGAGTTTCTTTAGAATGCTGAGAAAATACTGCAAAAAGGACGTGGAGATTACAAAGCAATGAAAATGTCTCAATATAATAAACATAATGGTTCATTAATGCTACATAGGGCAAATACGTACCTCTCGATTCTCTACAACACTGCAAAGAAAGATCAAACTAATTATTATCATGCAATTGCACACCTTAATTTCAAAAAGAAATAAAATAAAAAAAAGAATGAAGAACAAAAAAAAAACATAAAATTACTGTATATAACTTGGCTAAAGGACTCTTACCCCACTCGATCATGCTCCGGCAGATTTACGTAACGTGTAATAACATCTTCAATTCTGTAAAAGGAAAGGGGGAAAAGAAAAAAAAAAGAAATGAAAAAAAAAACAAGAAGAATCAATGTTTGCATGGAATAAGATTGAAGGCATAACCATGCATAGAATGTACCAATATATACGTACATGGAGCATGAATTATAATATTGACATGTAGCCATAAAAATTGGAGGGAAAAAAAAAAAAAAGAGTTCACCTTCTCTTGCCGGAAAAGTGACTGAGACGACCGGAGGGAGAAAACATAATGAGAGCGATATCAATGTCGCAGAGAATTGCAAGCTCGTAAGCCTTTTTAATGAGTCCATTCCTACGTTTAGAGAATGTTACTTGTCGATTTGTGTCGTTCTCTATTCTCTTTATCTGGAGTTTAACGCGACCCATTTATAAAAATAATCAATGATCCTTTTGAACTTTTCTTTATAACCCCAGAAGATAAAGAAAAAGCAAACAATGGAAATTTCACAAATTAAATTTCTTTCTCTTATTATTATTATTGTTATTATTTTAAAGACAGAAGAAAAAAAAAAGACAGAAAACTGCGCAGATATAATTAAAAAAATTTGGAGACAGGGTGAGAGATATGAAAAAAAAAAAAACAAGAAGAAGAAAAGAGACAGAGATTGGAAGAAGAGACACAAGAATGAATGCAACACAGATGTGGTACCAAATGAAGTTGGTTTGGTACTCTCTCTGTTTTTTTTTTTTCTCTTTTTTTGGGTTATTGTTTGAATGGGGTAATTAAGAAAATGCCCCTCTTGACTCTCCTTTTTTGTAGGGTCATTTCCAAAATTGTTACAAATCTTCTTTATGTGCAACTGTGACAGCAATCATAACTAGGGGAAAGCAACACCCTCCTTTTCACCAAGGCCACGACCAGCGAGCATTCATTTTCATACCTATTGTTGGCCGCAGCTATTAACACACGAAGTCACCAAGGCACAAAAGGAAGACACCGTAACACCATGAAATGAAGAAGGATAGCAACGAAGAGCGTGTTCGCGGATCGAATTGAAACAATTTCAAGAGATATTTTACATTTAAGCTATCTACATCAGTATCCCTAAATCCTAATCCACAAACAAGAAAAACCTTCACGTACTGACAAAAATAACATGTTTGTTGGGGGCAACTTGGGATAATTCGAAGTGTGTACTTTTCTCTAGATCCTAGGATTACCCTTTTCTCTAACATGCATGTATTCATTATCGTAGCAGGTTGTGTCCAAAAAGTTAAAACCAAGTACACTTCTTAACAACTTCCGTGCTCCTGTCTTTAGTCAATAAACTTTAACCACCTAACCTTTTTAAGCGGAAATAAGTCTAGAATTAGTCAACCCATTTCCCCACTAATTACCTCGATTAAGGGATAAACATTAAGTCAATAGAATAGTAGTCCCATTACATCCTTTGATGCTGCCTGCAAAGGGCAATTCACTTGTCAAAGCTCCCTTGCTTCTCTCCCAGGGGGCAAGCCTGTGACCACAACAGAAAACTGGGTTACAAAAGCTAAATACTAAAGAAACAACCATTATTATTTTCGTCTCATCGGCACACAAGCATTATACTAATACAAAAGTTAAAAGAGCTTTTTACTGTTTGTCCATACGGTTCGTTCCAGGCAAAAGAATCGAAGGGAAAACTAGGTTACAAAAGAATACATCTGAACAAAATGGTGTAATTTTATCGCAAAACATCTACAAGAATCGAAATCTCTTGCAAAGCTATTTACACTGACAAGATGAATATAACACAATTTGGAAAAGCAAAAATGACAGAAGCGTGTTAAAAAACAATTGCATGTCGGAGCGTATTTTGTCACCAAGAACTCCATTTTCCGCCTTAGTGTAATTGCTGGTTCATTAACAGCTGCTACTTGTTAGACCACTGGAACTCTATTTCGAGATTTCTTGAGGCCCCGCTTTTGCTTTCAGGCAACAGAGTATACTCCCCGGCAACTGCTCCCAGCATTACAACCCGATCAATCTGGATTGTTACTTTTCCAAACGATTTCTGTCATTGGACCAAGAAAGACTTGTTTCAGCAACAACTGATGAAAGCAAAACTACAGAGAACATTACATCATTGAAGAGTTTCCCCAGTTCTCTTTTTCTCTTCCCCAACCCCAGGCCCCCCTCTTTCTGTTGAAATCTATTTGAGATGAATTACCTTTCCCATTTTGCTCTTATTTTTGCATGAGATATGAAGCTTCTGCCCTTTTGGTGGACTCTCAAAGGTCCAAGCAAAGCTCTCGTCCCACTCTGGATTAGGACCAGTAGATACAACCTGAAAAGCACACAAACACAATCCAGTTTAAGAAGTTTAATAGACTATTCTAATTATGTTGGCTACAAACTGTGATCAAGACAAGTAGAGGCTACTTTTTCAGTGATGCCGTCCAGGCTGAATGCATGGCAGAAACTCTGTTCTATACACTGTCCTTGGTTAACCCAATAATTTAGACTGGCTGGCTGTTTCCTGTTAAGCCTTATGAATCTAACATGGTAGTCATGTAAGTACTCCATTTTTCATCAGCTAACTACACAATTCATGAAAATTTGTTTTACAGCCAGCAATAAACAATATTCAGGAACAAGAAAATGGTAAACACAGGGTTGTTGCAGACCATGCTGGCTTCAACATACAGTCAGGCTTAACTCTACGGTTACTGACTGTTTGTTTCTGGATAATATTCTCACCCAAACATAGAGCAGCACTTGAAAACTCAATCACAAAATAAAATAAAATAAAGCAACCAGTAACTTGGGCTTAAGTTTTGACATATGTGCTGTCTAGCTTTATGAAGATTCCTAGCTTGCATCCCTGTGAAAGCAAGTTCATGACAAACTCTAGCTTAGAAGGTTTGAGATGGGGGATAAAGATTATATATTTTTACAAACTAGGTTTCATCTAGATTTTGCGCATTCAGTAAGAACTTTATAATATAAGGAAACATCCATGGAAAATGGAAGCATCTTACAGTTGTTTGCCTTGGCGGGGTATTTCCCAATGTGAGCTTGCAATAAACACTTGGGTTTCCAACTGACTGTTTCATATTATTTCCACGTTTAATAATAACCACCAACGTTCCTGGTAAACATTGTAGCAAGAATTCTGCTTTCTCCTGAAATCGGGGTGGGCCAGACTGTATCAAATACTGCAATAAGGGGATTGCATCTGCTGCAGCAATGGATTGAGCTCTAGAAACTTCAGCTGGACAGGCAGACCAAGCTTGCCTGAGAAGGAAAAGTGCATCCAAGGCAGCTTCTTGGGTTGCTTCTGAGCCTGTCTTGAGTGATGTAACCAGGTGGGGTATACTGAGGGTTGCAGGCTCAGCAGCTCTCAAGCGGGGGAAGTTACTAAAGAGAGAATTCAGAGCTTTTAGATACTCCTCATTAACTGTTCCAGTGGCCCATAAATCCTTTTCAATTGCAGCTGCAAGACAAAACAAGTAGTTATCCCTTTAGTTGGTGGCATACCAACTCTTAATTTAATCAAAATTTGTTCAATTTCACTAAAAATTCTTGCAGCATCTCACAATAAGCAGATAATAATCCTAACATAATGCAACTTCTACAAGTAAGCAAATAGTCACTAAAAATTCTCTATGTATTGAATACTTTTTTTGCTTCTATTGTTTTTCTTCAGTAACACAGAAATCTAAAAACCATTTTTATTGGCATGTAAAATATCAAAATTTTTCCACAATAAGGTAAATGATAACTTTCAGCAAGATTATATGGGCATTATTCATAAATAAATAAAATTAGTTAAAAAAAAAAAAGTTTACAAGGCATGCCATCACATAACTTCACCATATTGTGGTGTGGGGTGGGTCAAATGATACTAAAATCCAAGAGACATTGAGACAATGCTAAAAGAACAACCGGACAGCAAACCACAGTTTTATTCGCAACAAATATTGCTGTGACAAAGATTAAAGACATTTTCTGACATTAGCCAAAAGTTGACAAACTAGTACAGGGAATATAAAGACTTACCAGTTATAGCTCTGACTGTTTCACTGGAAGCATACTCTTGAATTGTGTGATTGGAGAAAAGAAGCTTAACAAACATTGCAGCCTGGACAGATGTATCTGGATCACTTGAGCCAATAAGATCCAACACCACCTGAACACCACCAGCCTCTGCAACTGCTCTTTTGTTAGATCGGCTGTACATAACAAGGTTTTGTAGGGCACATATGGCTACAACTTTCATTTCTTCTGTGGGTTGCTCTTCAAGCACATTGACCAGGGCACGGCAAGCTGCAACAGCATCAGTACTTCGAGCCAGGCTCTCATTCTGGAACAAATCACCAAGAGCCAATGTTGCCAGCAATCTAGCCTGCTGTGCTTGGGTTTGTGGATCCAAGAGGTACTGGGACAATGGCAAGATTGCAGTTTTAGTAACTTTTGATTCTCTAATTTTGACATTATTGAGTAATACTTCCAGCAGCCTTGCAGCTGTTTCCTCACACTGATGACATCGGAGAAGTTCCAAAAGAGCCTCTATGGCGCCACTTTCAGCCATTGCTTCTGCACTGGTTCCATCATCACTTTCTAACACCAGAAGAGCATTCAATGCTCCAATCACTGTGTTTTCTGAGCCAGAACGCAGTTGTCTTACCAACACAGCAACTGGTACCTCCAAATAAAATTCAGAGCTGAACTGCAGAATGCTTGCCAAAACAGAAGCAGCAGATTCCCACAAGGTGTGAGGAAGAGAAGGATCAGCTTGCAGTATGACTTTGGACAGCTCACTCACACCACCCTCTTTTGCAATTTCATTTGGCCATGTTAGAGCAATGCTAACAAGGGCCTTAACAGCCCTCTGCTGCAAGATGTGTATGCCAGAACCAAGAACTCGTATCAGAGGCCCAATTACTTGCTGAGTCACAGGATCTTTCTGAAGATGTTCTTCTATGAGTAAGTGTGACAGAAGCTCAGCTGCCAACTGTTGCACTGCAGGAACAGGGGAATCAAGCAAAGGAATAAGTGGTTCAATGGCTTGGTGAGAGTTAAGGGTATAGTCAGCACGACATTGTGGGTGTTCTAATATGTTGACAAGAACCTGTAATGCACTATGCTGTCCATCAGGGCCAAATTCTGGCTTTGTCAGCAGCAGGAAAAGTGGCTTAACCACCTTAGCAGCAGAAGATCCCTTAGCAATGCTCGCATTATTCGTTAATATCCGAAGCAATTCTGCAAACGCAGCACAGAGAAAATCTGGTGCCTCATGGAGGATATCAAGTATGCTCTCAATCACTCCAGCTTTTACCATTTCCAATTTACAGGCAGGCCTGTCTTTGCCCAACTTCACAAGTGCTCTGGAAATAGCCTCATGAAACATGAAGTTCTTACCATAGAGGAGGCCAACAAGGGGAATAACTGCGCCATGTGCAGCAACTAGTTCTGCAAGTTGCTCATCATCAACTAGTTTGTCCAGCGCATGGACAACTGAATGGTGAGCAGGACTGAACTCAGTTACAAGGAGAGACACCAGAGGCTCAACGCAGCGTGCTGCAGCCATTGTTGATCTGATTCTTGTATTTCCAAATAGAACACCACACAACTCTGCAGCATCTCCCTTCAGCTCCATTGTGCAATTTGATGAGAGGATACGACAAAGGACATCCACTGCATTCATTTCAACATCAGCAACTGCAAGGACTCTTGATGGGTTCTCACTTAATAACCTGATCAATGCAGCAATAGCAGCATGCTGCTCTTTCTCCAGACCAGTATTAAGGATCTCCACCAAGGGTTGGATGGCTTGTCTGGCAGTGTCTGCATTCCTGATATGGTCAGCAGAAAACAGGCTTTCCAAGGCTTTGGCTGCACTGTACCTTGAACCCCTTCCACCCAAGCGCAACACTGCTACAAGTTGGCTAACAGCACCAAAAGCAGCTTCATGCCTGCGAATTTCAGCATTGCTAAACAAGATCCCTAACAGATCAGTTGCAGCTTCTTCAGTAGCATCTTGTGGACCAAGCGAGAGATACTTGGTCAACGCTTCTAATGCACCAGATTCTACCATTACAGTCTTGTTTGGCAGACAATCCTTTGCAAGCTGAGTCAGAAGACCTAATGACAGAAAAGGTGCCCCAGGACGATCCGGAATAGGTTTGAGTAGATCAACAAGGGCAGGTATCGCTTTTCGAGAAGTAGCACCAACCCTGATATCTTCAACTCTGAACAGCCTCTCAAGAGCAACTTGGTCTGGATAAAGCACCAAACCAAATTCCTCTGACAATTCAAGAAGGTCAGATATATCAACATCAGCACAGCCAAGTAAGGAGATAAGACCACCCGCTGCCCCAGAATTTGCAACAGATAGAAGTGTTCCCCTGCTGCCATTACAGACTAGACTAGCCACTGCTTGTGCAGCAAAGAATCTGTTTGCAAAATCTTCTGACTTCAACAAGTTTGCTAGCACTGGTGTAGATTTAATAGTTGCATGTGCTCGTATGATATCCCTATCTTGGAACAAAATTGCCAGCAGTAAAGCACAAATCCATATGCTGCTATCTTCGCTAAAATCACTCTGCATTCATAAAAACAGAGTAGCAGACAAGGTTACTAGAAAGCAAGAGCACACAACAAATTCTATAACTTGCAACATATGTGATATATGCTAATACTTTCTTATTCATAAACCTCTGAAATTTTTCAATGTCCAGTATATCAAGAATTTCAATGATGATGCCTTTTAGACATATATTATAGAATCAAAGAAGTTCCTTCAGGAAAACAGGTCGGATACCTGACTATACTGCAAAAGAAAATTTGAGATTCCATCGGTGAGGACGTCAATTGCTCCAGCCTCCATTATCACAATTCTACTTTTGAAATCATGACAAGCAATAACAGAAAGTAGCCAAACAGCTAAGTTATAACCATGGATCACTGATGTTCCTGCACAGGGTTTACCATCCCCCTCCTCTCTAGAATGCATGGAGATCCTAATAGCCACATTTTTTTCATAACCTTGATTCCCCAGAGTAGCAGACTCTGCAGAACTAATCATTGAAATGAGTGATTGAATGAGGTAGGTAGACAAATTTGATTGATTAAGATCCTCCAGCAACCTATGGTGGCTGACTTTTGCAGCACAAATAAGAAGAGCAACTCCCCTAAGTTTGACCATTGGGTTTGTGGAATTGATTATCCTTCTAGCAACTGACAACATGCATCCAGAGGCGCTAACAACAGTATCTCCTAAAACAATAGGCTGATCTTGGCAAAGCCGTGACAATATTTCAATAGCTTTATCCTGCAACATGGGTGCTACATCTGCAATGGATGCAACTATAGGAGTTATACTTTCTGGAAATTCAGCTAGTACTGCCCAAGTGGGTTTAATGTTGTCACCAGCCTCCTCTGACCTTGACAGAATAGCAAGTGCACCTAGTGCTTCGGATATGGCAACAGATCCACCATTTGCAGACTCTAAAAGAGAAACTAATGCAAGGACTGTTCCATTGCGATTCACACAATCTGTCACAGAATTATCAATTCTGCGGGAATGAAGCAGACGAGCAATGGCAGCTGCTGCATGTGTCTTTCCAGAAACTGTTCCTTCACGAAGAACTCTCGTTGCAGGCAGAATAATTTCCTCAGGTATTGCTTTCTCTGAAGCTTCACTGTCCAAAATAAGATTTGCCAGAGCACATGTTGCCTGTTCAGCGACTTCTAGAGTTGGAGAGTTAGCAAGTGTAACTAAAGGAGAATATGCATCTCGAGCAACAGCGGCCACATCTCTGTTATCCTTAATTGAGAGAAATAATGCAGCAAGACAATGAGATGTCTCTAACAGAATGTTTTCGGATTCCACACTTAGCAATTTCATCACCGACCAAAAGGTTTTTAAAGCAGTCCCGCTTTCACGCAAATCCTTCCTGACTTCAAAAATTCCAGCCAAAGCCGAGGCAGACTTTGCTTGAGTCTCTGCTTTAGTAGAGCTCAATAGTTTAATCATGGTCTCCATTGCATCATTTGCTGCACTGCCCTCCCGTAATATATCACTCAACAGAACCACAGAAAGCATGCTTCTTAAAGCATCTAGAATGTATGTTTTTGATTCAGGCAGTTCACTGGTTAATAATGCAGTGAGCTGGCTGATAGTTGCTGTATCAGATTTATGGATCAAATGGTTTAAAGTCTTCGCTGCAATTTCTTTTCCATTAGGGCTCCCATTCTTCAATAGCCATAACAATGCTGGAACAGCATCAGCACTTTCAACACATGCACGTATGTCTTCACTGTGATTGCATAAGTTCCGAAGGATTATTGCAGAATCCTCCTTGGCTTTTGCAGATCCTGTCTCTAGTATTTGAACCAATGGAGGTATGCCACCAGCAGCAGTAATGGCCCACTTGCTTTCATCATTTTCATTAGACAGAAGGCAAAGCAAAGCAACTGCACATTCTTGCTGTTGTTCTGATGACAATCCAAGAAGAGATATCAACAACTGAACACCCTCACGGCCTTGAAGTGAATGCCACAAATTGCCTTCATTGTTACAAAGTGTCAGAAGACCTCTTATAAGTTCATCCTGAGCTTCATTGGTTGCCATTGTGATCAAACCCACAAGCAACCTTTTTGCTTCAAAATTGACAAGTTTTGTTGAAAGTAAGGCATTCCCATACAAACTGGCCAATGCTTCTATGGTACGTTCTTGCACGAGAAATGGTAGACGAGGCTTGAACTGCTTAACCAAAGTTTGCTCAGCAACCACAGGATCTGATGCCCTTGTAGACTCAGCTTTGTGATCATAGATCATGAGAGCTGAAGCTAAAGCTCCCAGCGTGTCAGCAGTCTGGGCAGGAGAAGAACATGATTCAAGGCTTTGTCCAAGGCTTGAGATGACATATGACAAACCACCAGAAATATTTGCAAGAGCACACATTGCATTCTCCTGCAATGCTTGGGCATGCTCACCCTGCATGAATTCTTTTGAGGGAGCTATCGTAGCATTTATCAAGACAGGAATACCATTCGAATTAGCTATCTCTCGCCTTGCTTCTTTACACTGAGCTGAAAGAGACTTGAGAGCACCTGCAGCTTCTGCTCTAACAGAGGCCTCATTACCAGGTCCAATGAGTTTAAGCAGTTGCTTAGCAGCCTCTGCTTCCAATACCTTAGAACAAACTGTTGCATCCTCCAGCATCATACATGCAAGTAGAAAGCAGACATTAGCTTGCGTACCAGACTGTCCTGTGGTGAGCAACTTCACAAGTATATCCACTCCTCCAGCTTGTATTGTTGCAGACCAGAAGCCCTCGGTGCTGGTAGAGAGATTTTTCAGTGCACCTGTCAACAAGTTATCAACAAGGTTGCCAGTTTTGAGCCCTTTTTGAAGCAGCTCCCAAAGCACTGGAACAACTCCTTCAGTGGAAAAAATTTTGGATCCAACATGATCCTTAGCACCACCTTGAGAAACTGCATATATAGTCTTTGCTGCTGCAATTTGACCTTCAGCAGAGCTTGACCTGAGGAGACCAAGCAATGGTGGAATGCACCCTCCAAGTAGGACTTTTACCCTCAGTTCATTCTCCTTACATAGAGAGCCTAAAACAGTAGCAGCCTGGATTTTGATTCCAAGTGATCCCGAACGCAGAAGAGAAACAAGCACTGGAACTGCTTGAGAGTGAGAACCAACAGCACCGAAAGCATTTTCACGCGTTTCAATAAGTTCAAGTAGCTGCCTCAAGGAAAACTCTTTCTCTTGTGCAGATGAAGAACTCTGACGCAACTGCTCAATGCATTGAGCAACACTTGCTAATGTGCCATCCAGATCCTCTATGGTACTGTTACTACGGTCTCTGCAGATTATTGGAGAATGTAAGAAAATGTACCCAAGGCAAGAATTACCTTGTTCAAGTTAGAAGATATATAAAAAACACTGAGGGAAGTGATAAGTGGTTTATCGTGAGAATCTGTAAAAGATGGAAACAAAGTAACGTCATATAATAGGACCATGGTTATTAAAGAATTGTGACCCAGATGGCATCACAGTTGGTTAAAATGTATTGCATTCACTTCACAGTAGGCTAAAAATGATATATATGTCAAGATAGTGAATTATACAAAAGATGTCTTTTCCTAAGTTTTAGCTTAAGCACATATCTAGAAGCCAAAATTATTAGCTGTAGCCCTTTCAAAAAATGATAAATATGTCAAGATAGTAAATTATGCATAAGATGGCTTTCCCTAAGTTTTAGCTTAAGCACATATCTAGAAGCCAAAAGTATTAGCTGTAGCCCTTTCAAATCTACTCCACCAATTCTGTGAATTTTTCTCAAGCAGGTTAAATAACTGAATTATATGCTAATTGAAAAGAGAAAACAGATTCCAGAACCAAGAGGCCAACAGTAATAATGTGAGAAACAAGAAGTAATCATAAACCAAAGAGGCCAGAACAGCTAACAACGTAGTGGCTTAGTCAAATGCATAATAAATCAGAACTGACCTCAAACTCATCTTCATAACTGAGTGTGGAGTTGGAGGCTCTGACTCTTGAAGTTTCACATCAACATTTTTTTCCTGTAATCATAAAATAATAGAATTACCAACCAAACAAAAAAAAAACAACCATTGGAAGATGCAGTAAAAATTTTAACTTCAAATCAATTTGATCAGCCCTGCAAATTCCTTAAATCTAGCCAATGCACCTCTTAATTTATTGTTTTTGCGTGCGTGTGTGAGAAAGAGAGATGCATGAAAAGAAATATCGTTATCCCCATTGCAGATCAAACATCTGATTTCATATCACAAACAAAACAAGTCTCTCACCAATCAGCCAATCATTGTTGATTTAAAAAAAAAAAGGAAAATCTAAAAACTCTTTTAGGATCCCCACAAGTTCATAATCTAAGTGACACTTAACTCAAGGAAAACAGACGTATCAAGCACCAAAAGAAGGGGGCAACGAGATCTAGTTCATCTAATGCACATTTAACGACAATTGATATAATGCACACAAGAAATCCACACGTGTACATCCAACAACAAAAGATGACAGCTACCATATCGTTGGTGGCATGGCTGCCGCCATTGCTGGCAGCAAACCTCCAAGCCAGTGTAGCCGCCAGATTTGCTTTCACTACAGGACTCTCTGGAAAATTTAATTTCGGTACCAACACCTCGTCTGTCTCTCCAGAGATCTACCTTGCAGCAGCACCAGCAGAAGACGCCGTCAGAGCATCAAATTCCCCTGCAAAACAAATAACACCGAAAAAATAATTTTTTTTTTTTTTTAAAAAGCCAAAATTTAAAGGTGTATTCAGATCAGATGCCAACAGACAGACTGCAATTGCTTAAATTCTCGAGCTCATTAATTTTTTTAACTCAATCCAACAGACAGACTGTAAAGCAGAATATTCTAGTACTTTCACTTCAAATTTGCCAGAGCTTTCTCAGCAACCAAACGGAAATCTAGCAACGGATTTGGATAAACCAAACAGCAGATCCAAACGAGAAATCCTCACCTCCTCTAAAGGTTCCTAGAGACGGCATTCAATGCAAGCGATAGCAAATCAAATCTAACTCGACAGACAGGTGTAGGTAGGTACGTTACCTCCAGAGAACGAGAGAGAAGAGAGAGAATTGGAGAGAGAGAGAGAGAGAGAGAATTGTAAATAGGAGAATATCGCATCGTAGAAGACAAGGAAACCGCAAGAAGTAAAAGAAAAACAGAGTTAGAGAGAGTGTGTGTCAAGCTGTGCTCAGCTTGCAGTTCCCTTTCAGAGGACCACCGACAGGATGGGAGCTCTCACCTGTGCCTCTTCTTGGCTCCACTCGAGGCCAGCGGCTTAGTAAAACGGCTTCCACTTCATCTCTCTTTCCCATACACATATTTGCCTTTTTTTTTTTTTTTCCTAAAAACTCATTTAAATTTTTCTTTCCCTCAAATAAAGCTCCTTGTACCCACCGGTTGGTAATAAAGAAAATAAATAAAAATAAAACCATTTTCTAAAAGAATAAGGAGCAATGTAAATGTAGCCAAGCCGAATTGGAAAACATTAAAAATCAACCCATTTCTCCTCTGTGAGCTGGCAGCAGAAAGCGTGCACTTCCTTTAATTCTTTCTTTTTCTTCTTATTATTATTCTTATTATTATTAGCGAAAGAAAGCCAATCTCAAATCTGGGGCTGGGACAGAAAGACACACACTTCATAAGAAATGAATGCATAATTTGTTGGTTGCTTGATAATCCATCCCGTTGTGCCGACTTCTAAATGCTAACTAAAAAGTAAAACCATATCACGATATTCCCTCTCATCCAACTGACCCAATTCCCCTGCCCCATGTTATTTACTATTATGCCCACTGCACTTGTCATTAGTGTTATAGTAATATGAAATTTAGAATAATTATATATATATATATATATATATATATATATCTTTATTACTACGTAACTTATCATCAAATAGGCTTCAAGATGGAGAAGTAAAAAAATAGGAGTCGTCTCGTAGTAGTCATCCCGTGGTCCATTACGACTCACTTTAAGATGGGCTTTGTCTCCTTGCCTGCAAGTGTAGCAGTAGTGTTTGTATTGATGTTGAAGCTGCGGGTGGATGCTTGAGGGAGACTCAATGGCAGCCATGAAAAATTTGCTCACTGGTTGAAACATTTGAAAATTTTGATTTCTATCATATTTGAGGTAGATTCCTCACCTATCTCATGATTGGGGGACGCAAACTTCGATAGCCAAAAATTATAAGAACTTAGGCAAGTACACAAGCATCGCTTATAACAGTTTAAAATTCATGTCAAGTGCCCTTTCAGTTTCTTCTTCTTTTTTTTTTTTTTTTTTTTTCTTGTTTCCCCTTCACATAGAACCGATGTTTGAGCATTTGAAATCGAATCAGAATAAAAGATGGACCCAGTGAGAGGATCATTTAGTTATATATTAGACACAAAAAGTATACGGTATTTAAATTATAACTATCGACTTTAGTTATTTGTAGTTTTCACATTTATTTATTTATTTATTATTATTATTTATAAATACGCTCAAATCGGTGTTTAGAATGGATATCCCCATCGACTTTTGTCTACTTTTTATTCCGTACATGTAAAAAAAAAAAATTCTACTAGAAATGCAAATATATCTATTAATTTTTCAGCTTATAATCACTCACAATTTGATTAATTCCTCTTCCCAATTTCATCACGGTGGTTAGCTGCAATCATGGAAGTGGTAAGTTTAAAGTCGCGATCCACCCGGAGGCGAAAGGTTTTGGTATGTCTGTTTGTTTGGTCCATCACTACATGATTAAGTAGTTATTTTATTTTCTACAAATTTTAATCTCTTTTTCTAGTATTTGAACTTAATGTCTCCGCATATGCGGCTCTTAAAAACAACTTCTTTCAAATTTATTAGCTTTAGAAAAATAATTTTTTTTTTTTAAAAAAAAAAGCTGAATAAGAAGGGGGATTGTAAATAAAACTATTCAATATGGTTAATTTAATTAATTCGATGAAATTAAATCAAAACCACTGAATTTATTGAGTATGGATTAAATATAATTCTCAATTTAGATAAACTATATTTGATATTTCGGTTCTAATTTTAAGAATTTAAAAGTTGCCAAAAATAAATGAAAACACTTTACAATATCAAAGTTCAAAATTACATTTTATGGAGACATGGACCATATAAAAAACAAACAATCTCTCATACCCTACTTGTACAATCTATCCACTCTCAATACACCATAAATGTGTTGTTCATGTATCCTTTCTTACCCATTTTCAATTATTTTTCGGTTACCTCAACCTTTCCTTTTTCATACATTGAAGGGTTCTGTTTGAGAACAAATCGATAAAATAAAAAATATAAAGAATAATTTTAATTTTAATGAGTATCTTTTAAATTGCTAAATAACCAAACGAATCAGCAATTACTGATGATAATTTAATTGGTTTTGCTTTTATTTTAATTATTTGTAATTTTTAAAATTTTCAAGTCATTACCTTTTGTTTGATTTGAATATGAGCAAAAACCAACCCAAACGAATTGACTTCTTATTTAAAAAACATGCAGAAATTGACATAATGTTTTTTTTTTCTCTCTTTTTTAATTGGCTTCTAATACCTTCTCAGTGTAGACTTTTTAGTGTTGAAAACAAGCTCAATACCATTCGTTTGATTCTTGTTTTTAAAGAGTGGCTGTTCTTGTTTCTTCCTTCACACCTTATATTTAGATTAAAAAACAGATAAGAAAAAGAAGAAAGCTGTTCATTGCTACAGGTTGTCATGTGTTCAACCAATAAGCGAAAAAGAGAAAAAGATTACTATGTTTCACCTGACGAACATTTAATGAATTTTGTTTTTCAGCTCCTTTTTTAATCCTTGGAGAGAAGAAATTGAAGGCAACATCAATTAGATATTGATTTTATTTTCCAAAGAATGTTGTTTTCAGGTATGATATCGCTGAGTCTGATCTCGGTCTGGTTCAACCCAAAATTGGACCGTGGTGTGACCCGCGCAGTCCACAATTCTGGTTCAAACCAGAAACCAGAGGGCACCCAGCTCGATCCTAGTTGATTTTTTTTCAACAAAAAAAATGGCCCAAAATGGCTGTTGTAACCTGCATTCAAACCGACCCGAAATCAATCTGATAATTCCTAGTTTCTAAACCGCCAATTCAAACCACTGTTCAATAGAATTTAGGAAGGAAAAAAAAAAGACAAAGACAAAACGTATTCTCTAAAGAGAAACACGATTAGTTAACATTTAAAGAACAACAAAAGAAACATTATTTTACTTGCTGTTGCTTTGTGACGCTCTTTTGACAATGGGGAAGCATCCTAGAAGAAACTTTTGTTTTACATTGATATCGTCGATACACATTTTTACGTCTGTCACTAAAAAATAATAATTTCTATGTTTTTTTTTTTAACAGAATATTCTAAAATACTTTACAAATTTTCAACAAAGAGGTTCACAATTGAACCAGACCAAAGGCAAAGTTGGACATAAACCTGTACCAGAACCCAAACAGTCCCCGAGCAAGCCTATTATTATAAACCAGGATGGTCAGCGATCAGGTCTAGTGCCTTACCACATTTCATGCTCACATTTCCGGGCTACCTAGAACATTAGGATCCAAAAATGGAAAATCATTGTGCAAAATAGCAATGTGCCTTCACATGGCCAGAACCCCAAAGCACATGACACTGGAGGGCAGCTCCCATTGTATAATGTAAAAGAAGTATTAAGAATGCACATCGATTATGGAAGAAAAATGTAAGATAAAACTGAAGGAAAGCACAGACGCAACCTATTCAGCAACATTTTCTTCACATCTACCCATTGGCGGCCTGTTCGCCATCAATATGGGCAAAATTGCATTTTCCGGTTAGTGCAAGATGGGTAACAAATTGGTTTTAACTTGACAAAATTACCAAGCAGTTGTAAGGAACAGTGAAATATGATACCAAAGGGAGATTTTACTGATGGTATATGCTCAATCTTACACAGTTTTGGACCCGTACAAAACCTTTTTAAATTGAAGATGCTCAATAACAAACTCATTTTGCTTTTTGTGTAAGTATCTCAGTAATTATTTGAGGGGAAAAAGGATAAAGAAAACACCTGCCATTAGCTTATCACAAAACTGAATATACTTGTGTTATTGCGTAAGGCTGATGCTTGTAGCATATGACTGAAGTATACTTAAAGCTTGTTCTGTAATAGCTCTATTTCTAGCTCGCCTCACCCATTCTCCAGCAATCTCCTCTGCTTGACTTCCTCGGACACCTTCTTGAAGAGCATCGGCTGCTTCAGCAAGCTTTCCCTCAGCCAGGAAACTCTCAACTCTACCAATGACAGATTCAATCCCATCACCGGCTGGGTCAACTTCTTTAATCTGCACAAAGGCCAACAACCATACTCGTGACAACTGAACACTGCTATGATTGCCAAATAAATAAGACAGTGAGGTGTTTGCCTCGTGAAGAGTGCTCCATAAAATAGTTTTAATAATGAAAACTGTTTGCAACATGGATCTCAGTTTGCATACCCTCAACCAAGACGCAATTTGTGCCAATGCATGTGCTGAGATGCCACCGCCACCACCTGGTGGGATCAGAATGTAGTGCCTCAGTGTCCCCTTCAAAGCACCGAACTGCAAGGAAAATGGAGATATATTGATGACTGATACTGGTAAATGCTTCAAAGTTCATGAGCGGGTAGCTTTGAAAACATTCAAGTATTCTTCAAAGACAAATTCAATCCAGATTTTTGGAATTTTTACAACAAATCTTAAGTAACTAGACAGAATTAGATAATCACAATCAAATAAAGATATGCGACTTCTTACTCTCACTGGATAAAAAATACAAATAATTTCTTATGGAGGATGCACAATACATAATAAGAAATATGTGAGTATCACATTCACTTGGACAAAATTTAACAGGTCAACATGTAACTTGCCTTTTGATTCAGTTGAAGTAAAGTATCTGTGCCACTTTGCCGTGTCTCTTCGGGTAAGGATGATAGCACCAAACATAAAAGGGAGTCTTTATCTACCCCTTCCAGGTAGGGATTCAAAGCATCTAGCTCTTGCTGAATTGGTAGTCCTTTGGTTAGCGCATCTTCTAATGCAAGTGCTCCCTGCATTAACAAATTTAGCAAATCAATCTGCTAGATAGGAAAGAACACTGATAAGACTACAAACTAGAAAATATCAAGTGACATAATCCTAGAACAAACAAAACACATAGAAGCGTCTGTGAGTCAGCATGTGATGTAAGATTCTGTATGCTTAATGGTTCATATACCACAGAGAATTACCAAGGCAAGCTTGTGAACAGAGTGAATTTGACGAGCCTCTTCAGACCGTGCATAGAATGCCATGCACAGGGCATCTATCTACAAAAGAAAAAATTCTAACTTAAATTATTGAACACTAATGAGTCAAAGATATAAATAAACAAACTGCAAATAAATAAGATAACAAATATACATGTGCCATGTTTGTCTACAGAGAGAGAGGAATGCCGTATAAACAGTGAACTCATTAATATAGTAGATAGCCATGTTCACACAAAATTAAATTTAAAAGCATCCATAAGGTTCAGAAGTAATACCAGAATTTCCCTCTCAATTCACTGTCCCCAAATTGAGTACAGGTTACATTAATACCTACAAATTTACAAGTTTTGGGTAAATTTTGTCTTTAGTTCTTCAAATGGTACTTATCATCCCAAACCTCTAGGACCCTATGAACTCTAGCAATCTTCTATCGGCTGAAAGGCACATTGAAAAACCAAACTTGCCACAATCTACTTCCATCTTTAGCAGGATATCTTACATTAAGATTTGCATCGGCCATTTTTTCAATTTGTGCTGCCTTCTCACTGGCAAGTGCTGCAGCCAATTCCACTTTTGCCAACTCCTGAATTTTTTTCAGTTTCATTTCTGCTTCAGTGTCCTGTAATTTTGGCACACCAACTCAGGTTGGTCAAGCAAATGCTGCGATGGAAATTATAAGATATTAACAAAGCAAAGGACTATGTCTACCTTTTGTTCAAGTTCCACCCTAAGTTTCTCTTCCATTTTTTCCTCAAGCGCCCTGATAGCAGCTGCTGCCTTTGCCCTTTCTCTCTTTATTTCCTGGCATGGTAGCAGTCGTAATGAGGTTACTAGTGGTATCAAATTGATGGGTGGACTTTGGAGAATTCTCATAGACATGTTGCCTATATTCATAGAACGATCCCTGCATACTAAAAGTTGCTTTACTGATACAAGAGGAGAAAAAGGAATAAATTTGTGAAACCTTATCCAGTATAGCTGCCTCTTCTGCACGCATAAGTTCTCTAGCCCTCAGATCTCTCAGTTCCTTTTCATACTTATCCTGTTGCAGCCAAAGCATCAGCTAAGCTAAACAATACAAGGCATCAACAGAAATTAAAACTGTGGAGTATACACCAAAAATATGAACAGTCAAGCTAGGAGACATGCAAGACCTTCAATGCTCTTTGTTCTTCAGCAAAAGCCAAGGCATCCAACTCAGCTTGCCTCCTTTCAGCAGCATGTATTGCTTGGAGAAAGTTCACAACCAATTTTCCATCCACCATTACAGAACCATCATCTGATTCCCCTATGGCAGTAACAAGTGCCTATGGATGCAAGGAAACAAAAGTGAGTGTGCTTTATACTAATTTCAGGTTAATTATATATGAACACTCTTCAACATAACAACACAAATATGCTTAATACAGCAAACACTAGATGAGTTTAGTCACCTGTTCTCCAGCACCTTTGGCTGCAGAGCTTTCTTCAGCTTTTCCTGTCAGATGGTAAGCATCAAGTAGATTTGCCTCTTCTTTACCCTTTCCATGTGCAGACTGTAATAGAAGATAGTCAATAACAACTTTACAACTGTGCAAAACAATGTAGCAATCATAGCCACAACAATTAAGTGCAGTAAGACTGTATACACATACAGAAAGCTGAAACCTGTTTGGTTGGCCTTCCCACACAAGAAAGACTGCTATCAAGATTTGTTTAAACATAACCAACAATGAAATAAAAATGGTTTTCCAAATAATCTAAAACAATAGAAAATGCCTTCACTTTTTATATCTGATTTTGCCAAATGCTAAAAATGAATTGGTAGCCCACCCAAAATTCCAGGTCAATGATATGTAAAGGAAAATTTTTTAAGTGCTCAACAAATTCCACTGTATGGTACAATGTAAAATGCTATTTTTTTCTGGACAAGAGAATATTATTTATTTAAGAAGGTGACTGTGATGAAAATAAGAAGATGAATCATCCTCCTTTGAAAAGATACACAAAAATGATGACTGAGGTGACAATAACAAGAGAAACAGAGATCATTCATAAATGTGTTAAATACAAATATATAAGAGTACCAATCTTCTATGAATGCCCATAGTTGTCAATAAAACAATGCCCCCAACATATGACACTTCAAGCAAACATAGCCACAAAAATTAGCAGTTACTATCAGAGTACCTCTGATCAGTGTTCTGTAAGGAGATACTGAGGTGGCATAATATTATCTTTAGGAATCTCCCTTACCTCAATTTGCAGTTGTGTAAACTGGAGTCCCTCATTTGGTTCTGTAGTAGCTTTTGATGCTGGGCTTTCCACACCAAGAATTTCTTCGGCATTCAAACTATGAGAAGCTTCTAATTCGTGTTTCTCCTGAAGATTGGTTGTTCCATCTTTTGCAATCACATCAGATACCAATTTAATATCAGACTGGTTTTCAACTTGTCTGTTGTTTGGAGTTTCAGAATCAGGAACATCCATCTGAATTTCAACCCTATGAGTTGCCTCTGAGGGAGAAACATCCAGAGGACTTTCAACCTTCTGCTCTGTTTCAACATGAGGAAGATCCGCACGAGTCTCAATCTTCTGCCCAGCTTCAGCTTGTGTAATATCTGTCTGAGTTTCAAACTTTTGTATAACACTCTCATCAGTATGAGTCATTTTATCAGGCTGTTTACTTATGGGGATTGCAACTTTCTCTCCAAGATAGGGGGTCTCTTTTGCATCTCTATGATCGACACTAGAATTGGATGTGCTACTATGAGGCTGTCGATGTTTACCAGCAAATTTATCCAAATAACCCGACTGATATGCTAAAAGAGCAGCACCAGCAACAACTGCACTCCCCAGCACAATGGCCGAGGAACTACTCTTTGGGCCGTCAGGTTTGCCATTTGAACCAACTTTTAGGGGTCCATTTTGCTGGGACGAGGCTGAGAATCGGTTGCTTGATGAAACAAACGGGCGTATTCTCTACAATTTTGCAGCAAAACACCACAAAAATAACAGTAAACTGGATGTTAATATCATTATCAGCAATCCCTCATCAAATAAACAAAATAAAAAGAGTAATGCTTATAATAAGAACATAATTCCTATCAGCTCATTGATCAATAAACCCGGTGCCTCTATAAATTCCACCAAATTTACAAAAATAATAGTAAACCAACACACACACAACAAACCAAAATCATGCAGTGTTTTACAAGACATAAATACGATGAAATGCGATGGTAAAAAAGACAACGACAATAATAATAAAGTAGGAAAGCGGAAGCAAATGCATACATACCTGAGGATTAAGTTGGCCGGGGATGCTCCAGATGGATCGACGCCCCGTTAACTCCCAAATCGACCTGCAGCAAAATCCCCATGCCAACTACGAATTCAGCTACCATTGACTCTTATCCAAATTAATTTAAGTTTAGAATCTGTGAATAATAACATAAGGAATCGTCACCGTACCTTCGGAACATAGCTTAACTAGTATTGCAACTATGGGAGGGGTCCGACTCGTTTACGAGCTGGTTCCGGCAGCTGCCGCGACCAAAGGAACCCTCTCGTCTCTCTCTCTCTCTCTCTCACAAACACACGAACACCTTGGGCTCGGTCAGGTGGACTCCGTTATATGCAGATTGGATTTATAAAAAACTCAACTCTTGCCCGCTTGCCCTCAACTCTTGGGCTAGGTCCGTCGGGATCGACTATCGGTTGATTCTTTTTTTTTTTTTTTTGGGTATAAATTAATTTTTTCGACTAATTTTTTCTTTTATTATTGATTAGTGCATGTTAAAAATATATATTATTTATTATTTAAATATTAAAGTATATAATATATATAACTAGTCAGATGGTTATACATCACTAGGTTTGAACCCACGGATCGAATTCTAGATATATCTAAGAAGTGTCAAATAATAAAATATAAAATTTTTAAATTAGTAGAATTTGATTCAGGTTAAATTTTCTTATATAATTAATTTAGATTGGAGAGAATAATTAAGTGTAATTAAATTTATTTTAGGATTTTTTTTTAATTTTTTTTAAAAAAATTGGGGAATAATTTTTTTCTTCCTTTTAAAAGAATGAGAATAGTTCCTTTTTTTTTCTTTGTTTTTAGAAAACAAAGGGAGTAATTTGGAAATAATTTTGTTTCTTTATAAGAAAAGATAGGTGGTTTTGAATTATTTTTTTCCTTTTAAGAAAATAAAAAAGATAATTTATGAGTATTTTTTTTAATCTTTTATTTTTCTTAATTTGATAGTTTATGAGAGCCATCATGTATACAAATCGAGATTTTTTTTTTCTCAATTATAGCGAAAGTATGTGCCACAATTATTGAAAATAAATACATCTTTATTTATTTAGTTTCACATATGAGGGTTTTCAATCCCTCAATTGACTTGCTGTCTAGCAACGCAGATTAAAGACAAAACATTTATTGAAAAATAAAACCCACATATACATAGTTAACGAGGCAGCCATTCGCCATCTAGACAAAAGGATCTTCAAACTCAATATCCCCACTATCGTAATTGTAAAAAGGGAGGCTTTGGTGGCCATAGTGATCAACGGTCACATGATTGCAGCTAGAATATGTAGTAAAAGCTATCCTATTGTTTGACACCTGCAACCAAGAAACAAGGATCCCAATTTGAATCTTGATCTTCAGTTGTAAATCCAGGATGAATGGCACAGTCATCATTCTTTATTTAATACAAAAATTTGTCAATTATAAGACTATATAGGTATTTTTTTTAAAAAAAATATATATATATATATATATATATTATATTTTAGTTAGACAACTTATTAAATAATTTTTTTTTTTGTATATTTTCATTTGTGTAGATTGAATATCATAAATATTAACATTTTTACTAATTTTATTTTTATTTTTTTTAGGTTACGGTAAACTAGTAAACATGTGAGCTGAAAGCTTGTAATTTAGTATGAGGTTTACTTGCGAAAATTAATGAGGCATGAGATTCTTAAAATATGTTATCTTCATTTCTTTTATGAAAAGTGATTTTTATGCAGTGACTTTGACACTGGAGAAAAACAAGCTTATTTTAGCGTCGGCAAGTCATTCCGAAGGCACATTTTAATTTTCATCTAATTGGAGTTTTCTCTAATTTTATATCTACTTCTCAATCTCGTGTTGTCTTTGAGTTGTCTAGAAAGCCATTCTACCATCGAAAAATTATAAACGATCATTCATCGTGTTAACGTTTGTCCTCTCAGTTTCTATCATGTTCCCCACTTCCTCCCAAATGAAATTGCTCGTTCATTTATCTCAGGCAATGACCCGTTTGTTTTTCAATTAGCTACATCTCGAATCTCAAAGATACCAATTTTTTTTTTCTTTTTTTGGCATGAAAAAAAAAGAAAGATAAAAGAATAAGATATACATCACCGTTCAAACTCTCAAATTTTCACAATTATCTAATATAGAAAATAATTTTTATTTTTTATATGTTAAAAATATAGAATTATTTTTAAATTATTTAATATTAAAATGAAAAATAAGAGAGAGACACACAATTAAATAATATTTAATATATGTGTATATATATTTAAAAATAAATAATTTTAATTTACAACCATAATAATATAATATTTTGTTAATTTCAATTTAATTTTAGTTGGATAAGTGGGTTTTGAGTGGGTCAAAAAAAAAAAAAAAAAAAAAAAAACCTGCACCCTTGTCAGCAGCCCAAAAACGCATACATGCGGCCAGAAATTCCACAGCTACTGAAACGAGAAGTTAGGGCCCATCGCAGGAGAACGGCTTCCCTGTCTCCTAGGTTAGGGGTCTGTTGTTCTGGGGAGAAATAGCTGAGTCTGTGTTCGTTTCAGACCAACAAATACCATAAAGAAATCACATAATTTTCACTGGGTACGTACGCTAAGTTTTCACTTGTAATATATTCTGCTTACTTTTGTGATATTTCCTTTTCCACAAGGGGATCGATGGATTCGTTTCGGGGAGTTTTTGTTTTTTGTTTTTTTTGTTTTTTTTTTTTGCAACTAATTCAACTCGAATCTGATTATTCAATTTTAAAATTTGAAAACATTGTCAAACGATGATTGTTTTTGTGATCAGTCAAGCATGTTCTTTTCGATTCGGAACTTGAATTTTTTTGTGCCTCCTAGTTTGTCTTTTTTTTTTTTTTTCATTGAAAATCAAAGTGTTTTAGTGATATTGGTGAATTTTTTTCTTTATTGCTTCTGTCGCCTCCGCACTGAAAACGTAATGTTTTTGTCTGTTTGGGGTATATGGAAGTCATTTCTGTTGTCTTTTGACCTTTTGTTTTGTTGTTACGTTTTTTTTTTTTTTTTTAAATTTAATTGAATACATTGTTTTCCACGGATATTGCAGTATCACTGGCAGCCATCTTGTGCGTCGTGTTTGTTATTGCAAGCATAAAAGATGGGTCATAACAAAACCAGGCGATTCAAGACCCACCAGCACACTCATGGCAGGCAATCCAGCAGAACCAACCATCATCTTGAAAGGTAGGTTCAAAATTCCATCCTTTTAGAACCCCAAAAATGCATGTGACTTTTATGGTTTTTGTTGGGTTATTAAGTTTTGTTGCTCCCTTATTGTAGGGAAGATGAGTCTCTCCCTCATATTCCAGGTATCACTTCTGTACTCGTTCTCTCGTACTGCATCATTAATTCCTTTCTGGATCTTTTTCTTGTTATTGTTATCTTCAGAGACTATCAGATGTCTTATATGATGCTGCAGTTGTAATCAGCTTTCGTAGTTTTGATGAATTTCTTCATGTTGCAGCTATTGAGGAGGTGACAACAGTCCCAAAAGTTCAGCTTGCGATGTGGGTATGCAGAATTTCACTACTTTCCTTTTTTATTTTCAACCAAAAATTTCTCCCATTTATTGTCTTGGCGTCTTGCTTCTTTTTTTTTTTTACTTTCTATTGCTAAAAGGAAATTGATCTCTTCTTTCCTCTGCACCCTTCATTGTGATTTACTGCTTATCTAGATATTTGATGTTCCACTCCTCTTATGTTATGGGCAATCTGGTATCTTTTATTTTATTTTATTTTATTTTTAATGTCACAGATTTAGTCATAACCATGAAATTGGGTGCTTTAGTTCAGTTTATATTTTTTCATGGGGCTGATTGGTATGCATTTTGTTCAGGATTTTGGACAATGTGATGCAAAAAGGTGCACAGGGCGCAAGCTTTCGAGATTTGGCTTATTGAAAGAAAGTATCTGTTATACTTTTTTTTATGTTTCAAATTTCCCCCAAACTACAAGCATTACATGTTGTTGTGACTTTTTCCATATATAGATGTCTATGCAAGAATCACAACATTGTCTTTTGTGCATGTGCAATCCCTTTAATGGCACATCTTGAATGCTCTGTAAATAGACAATAAAGATTATAGTCAATGGCCTTTTATATGATTGTGGGAGGTGACAAGTAGACTGAAAAAACTAGGTCAGTGGAGAGGTAGGCTCAACAGGCAGAACTAGGCAATACGAAAGTCTGAAAGAATTCTACTTAAACAATAGCTTCCTATTATATTATGCTGAATGCTATAATCAGAAAAGTTCCTCTTTATTGTTTAGCTTCCAATTTATCCATAAAGATGCACATGAATGTGATTTTCTGTCAGGATACATTTGTCAGTCTACTTGGCAAGATATTGTCATTATTGTTAGAATGGTGAGATTTCCTTAGAAATTATGTTGACAGCAATGACTGTAGCTCCAGCATTCTCCACTTGGTTAGAAACACTAGATAGTGTATTGTTCAACAAATTAGTAACTGGAGTTACTCCTCCTAGTGTCTTTCTAGCATTGAGGGAATGTATTGGAGATTGTTTCAGCGATGCTTTGAAATTGTATACTGAGCATCCTATAAATCATTTGCTGTACAATCAGTTTGAGGAGGGAATTATCCTTCTCCAATTAGTCTTATTCTGACCCTCCTTAGTGTTCCTGTCATAATTTTTAGCAACACAAATGCTTTTCATTGTCAATTTTATTAAACCAAAACTTAAGTAAAAAGCCTATTTTACTTCAGAGGTTAAACCTAAAGGGATCATTTACAATTTTAATTTGATTCAGTAACATTACATAATAAGCAGGTTTAAAAAATAAAGTACAATCAAGCATGCCGGATTTATAACATGATGCACTCAGTTTTTATGCTTATTCTGTTTTCCTGTTTTGGATGCTTTTAATCTTTCAACATAGATGTTGTCATGATCTCAAATTATTTTGTGCAGGAGCTGCGCATCAATACTAGTTTTTGGGGTGTTGTTTTAAGGTAACCAGCAATATTTCTGGTTTACACTAGAATATTTTGTGACTTCTTTTCCTTGAACAATCTTATGGTGGTTATAACTCGGAAGCCAGTTGCCAAATAAGGAACAATGCCTCAGTGTGTTTTGTTTACCTTTAGGATTGTTGATTTCATCCCATATGTTTTGAGACATTATAATTGTGTCAACGATGCAAAATGTGTCACTATCTATTATTTATACCATTGGTTTTATGGGAAAGGTAAGCTGTGACTTGCATGGAGCTTCAACGTTCATATAAATGATATAATCATGTAGTTCTATATTCCTCTTATTTTCTATGTGTACCACTGTCAGTCCTGTTGGGAGCCAGTGTGTCTCTAAAGAAGATTGCAGCTTATTGAAGAGGAAAGGATTAGCTGTTGTGGATTGCTCGTGGGCACGTTTGGGAGATGTGCCATTTGTGAAACTGCACTGTACTGCACCTCGCTTGTGTGAGTTTGTTTCTTGGCAAGTGATTTTTGAAATTTTGATAATCATATATTTTCAATACATATGAGCTGATTAAGTTTTAGATAGATCCTGCTTTTCATAGTTGTCTCTGTGGACAGATGGAATTGCTTCATGGGTATTTCCACTTGACATTATAATACTTGATGACCATAATTTTTTATTTGTTCATCAACAAGATGTTGATCACAAGCCTCACAATGAATTTTTTTTTGGCATAGAAAATATGTTTACTCATTCTCTGAGATTTGTATTATGTTAATTCCACTCTTTCACTTTCAACTGCATAGCTCTGTTAATCTCACAAGGTATTTTGAAATGCAGTACCATGGCTTGTAGCAGCAAATCCGGTAAATTATGGTCGACCGTGTGAGCTATCTTGTGTTGAAGCACTATCTGCAGCTCTAATTATATGGTAAGATTCTCCTGCCCATCAACCCACCAAAGGGGAAAAAAAAAACAAACAAAAAGGCATATGAAATAGTTCTTTTGCACTAGAGCCATGCTAAAGTTCTATTTTGGTTATTTTAGCATTTCAGAAAATTCTTTGATAATATTTTTGTTGCTTCACCATATACCGTGTAAAATATGGGAGTCTTGTGTTTTTCTCGTTTGATCATGTTTTTTCTGGTATTGTTTGGCTGTGCTATAATTTTCCACAAATTACAGGTTTAAGGCATTCCACATAGTTGACAAATAGTTTGTGGATTTTCTAGTGGCCATTGGTGCATTTTGTGAAAATTGTTTTTTGGAATTTGGGGAAAAGATTTTTCAAAAAGGGTTTTATGCATATTTTTTCCATTAACTACTTTAAGAAGCAGTCAGGAAACAGATCCTTTACTTTGGGAAACTGTTTTGTGGAACAATAAACCGAGAGTTTCCTTCTGTCCTCTTTGTTTGCCTAAGAAGGTTGGAGTAACTAAGAGATGGAAGGTTTATGCTAAGAAAACCGATCAAGAAATCTTTTGATGGAAGGTAATATTAACACATACAATGATGATCGGAGTATGGGTGATTGTTGCATCAAGTTATGCTGGGGGGTAGGGGGTTTGGTAGGTAACTGTTCTATTTTGTTTTGGGTCTCTGCAGTTTGTTGATAAATGTCAAGTCATTTGGGTGACAGTTACATATTCATTCTGTACAAGTTATCTACTTTTTGATGTTTTGTTAAAATGTTTTTAACAGTGGGGAAGAGGAAAGTGCAAATTTGTTGCTGGGAAAGTTCAAGTGGGGTCATGCATTCCTGTCCCTTAATAGGTACTTTGCATTCTTTTTTATTTTATCTTTTAGAAGTAAAAGGAGGGCAAACCTTAGTGTAATAGTGAGGTTACTTCTTTGTGACTTGAAGATCTTCATTCAAGTTGTGAAAACAACCTTTTTGTTAAAAACAAAGGTAAGGTTAACTACACTTGAGGTGACTTCTCAAAAAAAAAAAAAGGTTCATCTGACTTGTCTAGTGTGGGACGCTCGTGCACTGAGATGCCTGATTTTTTGGAAGTAAAAGGTTATGATTTTCTAATCTGCCATGTACATCAAGTGCAAGACAACCTATAAATGGATACAATCACAAGAAAATGAAATCTTAAGGGTTTATTTTGACAACAGAAGATAATGAATACCTTGGTGGTACATGGATTGGCTTTTGAGAATAGATGGGCTTGTTGTCTGGTCCCAAATCGTCTACCATATGCTCCCAAATGCTGCTTTGAAGTGCTTGGAAAATGCCCTTTCTATTTTATTTCATTGTTCAAAAGTAGGCACTGGCTGGCAGCAAGTGGACATGGTTACTATGCTGAACTCTATCATCTTGTGCTTTGAAGATGTTGTCAGAAGATGGTCTCATTTTGGTTGTCCTTGAACCAGATAATCATTTGCTTTCCCCAATTTCCAGTTATAAGATCACTTTTACATTCCAGGACAAAATAACCAGTCCCCGCCCAATTTTGCATCAAAGCAACAAAATTTTTTGGCTTATATATTCTTCAGTTTGAATGAGCAAATATGCACTTTCAACAAATATCTGTTTATATTTTAAAGAATTAAATGTCTTTTGAGGTGTGAAACATAAAAATGGTTGCTTTGAGCTATAAGGGTGCATATATGGTTGGATTTCCATGTCTGCTCTGTTGGAAAAGTTGTAATTATCTTCTTTTTAACATTTATCTTTTGTTTGCCAATCTCTTCCTACTAGCATGAGTTAAATGGTAATCATATGGCTAATTGGCTATCTCATTTGGAAAAGATGTTGCTCATATGTGAATTCAGCAAGGCTATAACTACCTTGTCAAATTTGCTGAGGCAACTCTTTACACTTAATAGTGTGGCTGTACCTGTTGATCTTATGGCACTTGATCTTATTAACACAGTCATTTTGGAAATTGTTTGAATTTCTGATTCGGTGCAGGGAACTTCTGAAGGCATATGCTGAATGTGAGAACAGTTCTGACATTATTGCTGTTCAAAATACATGGCTTTCTCAGCAAAGGCAGGTTCCAAAGACTGTCGTTGACATTGAAGGTACTTTTCTTTTGCTAGTGTCAAACCAAAAAGACTCTTCTCCTCGTAAAGGCATCTTCCTTATGTCCACCTCTGAAAAGGGTACAATATACATAAATATCTTCTTCTTCTTTGTAGATGGCTTGGCATAGATTTAAAACGTTTTCTGTTGATACTTCTTGTTCATTCATTAATTCCATGTCATTGTACCTCCATCGTTTGGTTAAACATTTAAATGATCTTGCACGCATCACTCTCATGCAAACTGTTGATAGAATTTTGAATTTTCCATGTGCCATGCTTGTTATGGTCTTATTGGTAAGTTGATAATGGTATCTTCAAACAGATTAATTTCACTGGAAAAAATAATAGCATATTGCCATCTGGCTTATGGGCCCTTCCATTAGATTCTTGACATGGATCTTATTAACAGAGTTTAAGTTGATAATGACGGTCGATTGCAGCTTTGAAAATAGGCATCTTATAACTATCCAGTGACGGCGATGTGTGCCTTCTCTTGCAACAGGAGCAGAACGAAGTGAGGGTGAGGGATCTTCTACAGACTCTGAAGATGGGCTTCCACCACTAGAAAGGAATATGAATCATTTGAACTTCCACGAAAGTGGTGAGGAGAGTGATTAGATAGAATCTTACACATCACGTGCAACTAAAATTGACTTGACGCACATTCATAAACTCTTTGTTTTTTTAAACACGATAATACAGCAGTATTATTAGTATATTGGTTAATGGAGGAAGAGGAATACGGGAGTCCATTTAGACGCAATGGACAGACACCCCAGAAGTACGCGTAGTTGCACTTAGAAACGAGCTTGATCCCTTGACCTCGTGCTTTTTGGGAGTGGTCACCTGGGAGCAAAGCGTTACATTAGGTTCCTGTAATTTGCTGCCATAATGATGTCGAATCTGCAAGCATGCGCAACTGCACTTAAATATAGTGAGAAGTGAGATTGTATGACCATTTTGTCCATTTTTCTTTAATGGTCTGGTTTCAGGTCTTGGCATTTGCTTAATTTTTGGTTTAAGGTTTTCAGAACTTAATTCATTTTTTTCAATCAAAATTTGCCTCATAATTCCCCCCTCCCCCCAAAAAAAAAAAACAAAAGAAAACTGTCAGGTCCTGCACTCTTTCTGGGTGCGCTAGTACCAGCCACCTGCTACATTACTCCCCTGATTTTCCAATAAAAATAAATGTGCACAATTTTTTCTCTGTTAACTATTAAATAATAACTAGTTGCCTGTATGTTACGCGGGTAGGTATAAATATGGTCCTTCAATTTGGAAAAATGTTTTTTTTAACGATAGCTCTGTCATCTGAGTTAGAAAAGGGGTTAAAATTTTATACAAAAATTTTTTTGATGTGCTTCTATATTTATATGTATGTATTTAAATGTGTGAGGAGGTGTAATCATGAATGTCTCACGGTTTTGTATGTGTTCTGGCAAAGCATAAAGGAATTGGAGACTTCCAAGTAATTGGAGGGTTAAGATGCATGCTTTATGCAGAAGTCAAAAAGTTCATTCATATTATCTACCAGATTATTAGGGGTGCAAGAAATATATGATTCAACGATGGGGTAATTCAAACACCTATAATTTGATATATTTCAATGAGTTTCTTGTCAGATTGCCACTAGCCAACACTGTAAGTGCAAGGGGAATCTTATTTTTATGGGAAAAACCTCCTCTAAGCCAAGAAGTTCTATCGTCCTTCAATAATAAGCATGCCTACTTGAATGAACATTAAACTGACTTGGTCGATATGAAAATCCTAGGCAGTTTTGTGTAACCTGTTCAGGACATGCAGACGTAGCTAAAAGGTAGAAAATGAGGGCCAACAGTTATAATATTATACAATAAGATGCTTGAGTCTTGATGAAGCAATGGGAAAGAGTGTTGAATCTTGATGCAGCTATGGGCAAAAATATCCGATCTGTGTTGCCCAGCCAATGCGGAGCTGTGAGCCTGAAAAATCATTAGTCCATTTTGGTTTATTGTTGCACGAAGCACATTGATGTAAAGTAACCGAGTTTAATGCTATGCTTGATGATGAGCTAGTGACCTGTAACAATAACATACGGTGATTATTATCACAAATACTTATATGGTGAGCCCAATGGTGCTTTGGACTCAAAGACCTTCTCAAATAACTCGGCAGCAACCAATACGGCTGGCACATCAGAGGAGTCCAGCAGAAACTCAGCAACAACCCCAATACCTTTGTCTCAACGGACCCAGTGCCCCAATCTCCACCCTTCTTCAGCCACCCGGATGGTGTTCCATGCTCGCCCTCCCCATTCTCGGCAGCTGTTCCTTTTGCTAAACCAGTTTGAGCATTTAGAAATGCTTTTTGCGCAAATCAGACTGGCAATATTAGACTAGAAAGGCCTACATCGTAATCAGTAAGAACCTTTGTCCGGAGGCACAAGGTGTCTTCTCACCATACTGAAGGGATTTCTTGTTATCCAACCAAGCTTGTTCATGATTGAGTCCATCTTTTGACTAAGACAGGCAAGCATAACGAGCAGCAAAAAGCTCTAGAGTGCCATTTTTAATCACCATCTTGTTCTTGTTATATTGAAAGAGCATAAATGCAATTCCTTGCTCTGACTGATGGAACATCTTTACATAATGACATTAAAACTCGAGCAATTTGAGGCTGGAGATACAAATGGAGATGACAAGCACCTAATCCTTTCATCATTTAGAGCTCAATTTGAATGCTCGAGCAATAATGAAATCTTTAACAGAAAGGGGTAAATGATACATTATTGACGCAATGGTAGAGTACTGGCCATAGGAGAACCATGCAGGTGGATTGTTCTTCAGTATGGCAGCAACAGTCTTCTTTGCAAAAATTTCTGTGGGAGTGGGCCTGCTTTCCTGTGAGAAATTTGCCCTCTTTCTGATTTCTGCTTCAAATGGCTTGTATAACTTCCATTCGGGCATCTGACTGTAGATGGCTGCAGCTGAATTACCCATGTTGGACTTAATAGCTCCTGGAGCAACACTGATGACATCAATCCCTAAAGGCCTGAGTTCCAATCTGCACTTCAACATAGATCATTGTTGGTGGGTATCCATGAACAAGATGAAAGAAATAACAAAACCTAATGCTATGGAGTTTTTGCACACAATAAAATGGGAATTTTCCTCCTGAGATAGATCAGTAATAATCTGGCTTTGCACTAATTTTTACGATTACATCTGGACTGGATAGTTCACATTTCTAATGAAATTCATTACTTGATAATAATATCAAGTAACAACACAACTTTTGTTATTGAGGCCATTATCGTAACTACAGGTGGAAGAATCCAATATTTGAGATACCAAATTATGAAACCAGAAAAATATTTGGATTCCAAACTGCAGTTCATCAAACAAAAAACTATATTTTGTTTGACTATCTGTTAATAGCCACGTGAAAATTTCTCATTTCATTCCTCTGCTTGCAGGTTTGGTCCTTTTTCATCGAAGAGAAGGCTGAAAAGGTTGTATATTTAAAATATAAATACAACAAGAATAAGCAACTTGCAAATGCAAAGACCAGAAGATTTGACCAACTCGGAGTTAACCTGGGATATATATGTTTAGATAATATCAATGTTTCTCTTTACACTTGAAAGGGTTGTTTGAAGCATCTTCTTAGTGCCATTTACTTTTTAAGTGCACATGGACCATGCTTCTAATTAAGAATACCGTAGGCATGTTTATAATATACAAACCTCAGTGTATCAGTGAGGGTATGAAGAGCAGCTTTTGTTGCACTGTAAACACCAGACCATGGTGAAGGTACCACAGCTGAAACACTTCCAACATTGACAATTTTTCCCTTTCTCCTTGAAGCCATATGAGGAACAACTGCTTGAATCAGCCTCATGGAGCCTATAGGTATGCAAAACATTAGAAAAACAAGAAATTTTGAAGCTGGGTGTGCCCACCAATAGCAAACTAAATATATACATTGACGAACAACCCTGTTTTTCTCCCTTTTTGTTCAGGTAAATTCATGCAGTGAGTGAGCTGTGATACGTATCCTGCAAGTGGCTGACCAATGAACTTTATGTGGCCCTTTTAACAACCAAACCCATTATTCTTGAGTCCAACTCAGAGATGCTATGCTTCAGGTGTTATAATCAGTAGAAGAGAACACATGAGCAGGTGCAGTTTACATTCTAGTAGTTAACCTATCAGGCTTTTAAGCATGTGGCCAGATGGGAAACTGATTAAAACTTGAAAGTCCTTAAGGGAAAAAGGTTACATGGTTAACTAGGCTCTTTGATAGGATATCAAAGAAGGGAGGATACATTCTAAGTGGAAGATGAGCACACTTGTACCAATTTGAAAAATAAGGATCATTCAAGATTGCTATAACTGATGAATTAAACCATGATGTTTTGTGAAGTGATAAAATAACTACACTTCCAGAAGATTGTCACAATATAAGACCATAGATTTGGGTTTATATAGGGTAGATTAACAACAAAAGTTATCTTTCTCCTACGAAGATTGATGGACGAACATTGAGAAAAGTAGTGAGTTCTACATATGATTGTTATTAATCTAGAGAAAGCATATGATTGAATCCCTATGCAGGTGTTGCAATGGGAAATAAGTGAAAAAGAAAATTCTCATATCATTTAGTAATCTAATGAGGAACATGTATGACTGAGAAATAACCTATGTGAGTACAGTAAGAGATAAGAGTAGACTACCCGCTCCAGTTGGTCTGTAATAGGGCTTGACTTTAAGTCCTTTCTCTTTGTGCTAGTAATGGATGAATTTAAAGGACATATAATATTGTGCTGACACATATACCAGAGATATATTAGACTGCAAAATTAGAATAGTAGAGGAATAACCTATAATATAAGGGTTTTAGAATGAGTTACACAAAGCATAATATATGCATTGTAATTTTAATAATGTCAAGAACATGACGGAGCACACTATTAGACTAAATGATGTAGAATTCTTCCAATGCTACAAATTTTGTTATTTAGTCTCTATTATTTAGACGGATGAAAATATAGAGGAGGAACTTCTTTTGTAGGATGAGGACTCATATGGCTAAAATAGAGTTGTGAGACTAGAGTTTGGTGCAACAACGAAATTCTCATTAAGTTGAAAGATAAATTCTATTGAACAGTTTTTAGGCTAACAATGATGTACAGTAGTGAACATTGAATTGTTAAAAACATGTCTGAAAAATGAGTGCAGTAGAAATGAAAATGCTTAGATAGATCTGTGGCCACTCTAGAAACGAAAAGATAAAAAGTGAGGAAATTCATAGCACAGTAGGTGTAACACCAATAAAAGATAAGCTGAGAGAGTTGATTTAAATATGTTCAACATAGACTTAACAAATGCTTCAATTAAGTAGAGTGACCAAGTCTAGGTAGATTATGAGAGTGACAAATCTAGGTAGATTATGAGAGGTGACAAAGAACACAACTTAAGTTAAATCTTTGGTTGAAAAGGCTTTGAAACAATTAGATCTAATATCAAACTTAGTTCATAGTTGAACGTAATGACAAGAAAAGACTCATATAGCCAATCCCAATTAAATTTGGGATTAAGGTTTTACAAATTAAGTAAGAGATGCTTTGAAGAAATTCAAATAAGAGGGATAATGGTATTGGTCTACTCCATCTAGAAGTATACTGGATGCCTCATTTTGCACTCAAAATCTGAGAGTCACTACAGAACAGGACCACTTGGATCTTAGGCAACAGGGCGCCAGAGAGTTCAAGCAAGTGATAGCCCTGTCTGCCATCAGAACCTTCAAAATGTGCCAAAATTGTTATCATATCGAAGAAGAAATATTTGTTCTCAGCCCGTATACCAAAACATAAGGAAAGGCAGAGAAGAGGATAGAAAAAAAAATACTGAGATACTGAAATTCACGGCCTATAATATGAGAAAAGATAGGCCGAATATGTGATAACAAGCTCTAAATGAAATGCCATTCTTATGATTCACAAATTCCTATAGATATTGCAAGCATTTAAAGAAAAATGAGACGGTTATTAATTCCCCAGCAAGTGCACAAAAAACTTGAATTTTTTTTTTTTAATCTGTGGCTATATAAGAAAAGAGAGGAGCAAAAAAAACACGTGAAATTCTATTGTTTAGATAAACAAGATTGTGAATATATGTTTTATTATAAGCTTCCCCACAGCTGTTGCCTTCTTACAGCTTCCTTAATATCAGATTGTAGCTGATACACCCTAATCAGCCAGTTCCAAGGACTGAATACTATAATAGTGTTTAACAATGGAACACCAAGCAAATTACATATGTCAGGGTCATGATTTTAGACATGGAATAGAAGAAACATGCAAAATGAAGATCTAACAGGAAAAAAAAAAAAAAAAAACTTCAGTTCTCAGCAACATGTCAACGATGTTGTGGTCTCTAGCATTCCTATATCTAAGAGATTCAATCCACGTGTGAATAATACAGTTGTGCACTTATTACACAAACTGTAAATCTAAAAGTATTGAGCATTAGTTAATAGCAGTAGATAACATCTGAGTATTATGCAAGGCATGGACAGGATTACGAGTCATCGAACAACAGACTTTGGATCTCTCAAACTATGTATTGAAGTCCAGATAAAACGTGTTAGAACCAAAAAAATTGGGGTAATCTGGAACTTGTAGAACTGCTTCAAGAACTTGAAAGCCAATTCTTACAAGGTTCCAGCCATAGTACAAAAATTTTGATTTAAGAACAGTGACATGAACAATTCTTCAATTTCTAGATAACCCAATTTTCGGTTCTAACATTTCGGGCGTAAATTGCAGGTTCAATTCCAGAGAATACGGCTTCTATCAGTCTCAACAAATCTACACAACACACATTCATTCAACCAGGCATACAGGGAAAATTGAACAAGCCCGGGTGAATTCATACCAAAAAGATTAGTATTGAAAGTGTGTTGCATAGCAGATAATGGGATCTCAGCAAGAGGGCCAATGCACTGAACTCCAGCGTTATTAACCAGGATATCGACTCTACTGTACTTTTCAAGAACACCCGACGTAACACGCCGGACGCTCTCCTCCGACAGAACATCCAGTTCTTGCAGATGGAACCTGTGGTCGTGTTCAAGGTCCCTCATTGAGTTCAAAGACCGGCTCGTGGGCACCACCAGACAGTCGTTGGCCGCAAACTCGCGTGCCAGCGCGTGTCCTATGCCACCCTCGCTGCAGCCGGTGATCAGAACCACTTGTTGGCCGCAGGCTTCCATTGAATTGTAACGGCGGCAATGGAAAATGCTTCGAATCGATCGATGGGCCCAACATCTCAAATTAAATTTATAGCGAGAGCCACGGGGCACAATATTTTATCATTTTAAATCCTAGCCACTTGGGGGTGTCCTTTCTTTCTTTCTTTTCATAATAATAATAATAAAAAAAAAAAGTATTTTCATCGTCACAATTATAACCCAATTAAAGTGGTTGGTCGTTGATACCCACTGCTGATTTGATATTAATAAATTAAATATTTATATTTAATATTTTTTATATAAAAATACAATTAATTAAGATATTTAAACTTAAATTAATATATATATATCAAATTATTACTATAATATTATTTTAAATAATATATTATAATAAATATTAATTATTAAAAATTTTAAATTAAATAACAAACTCATCTGGGTGGGTATCATAATCAATTTGTATTTTTTTTACTTTAATTACATATTTTCAAATAAACTTTGTATATGTATAAAAAAAATAATTGATTTAATATAAATTAAATTAAATATTTCTAACTATTTCTAAATTAAAATTCTTAATAGATAATAATATATAAAATTATTCTAACATAATTAACTAAAAATTTCTAACATATAAATGATATCTTAAAAACGTATTTTATGTGATTATTAAATTTTTATAGATAATAATAATTATTAATAGATTCTATTTATTTTTAATTTTTGATTTGAAACAAATACTGGTATCAAATAAGAAAAAGATACTCATTGCTAATTATATATAATTAAGAGAAAAAAAAAACTATAAGCAACCAATTAATTAAATTTTAATTGGTTATGTTCACGTTAACAATTTAGGAGAATTGATGAGCCGTTGGTTTATAAGATATTCTCTCTCTCTCTCTCTCTCTCTCTCTCTCTCTCTTTTCTTTTATTTTTTTTTTTGGTCAACCAAAATTGAAGTTTATATCTTCTAAAAAGTCGAGTTTGAGTGCTCTCATTTCTTTCAAGAAGTTTGCTTTGGTGAGCAGCTAAAGTTAGATAATGACCTGCTTTGCCTTCACTAGTTAAAAGGTAGAAATGAACCGATTTTCAAGTAACTTGGGGTCCACATAAACCATTTCAAATAGAGAGTGAGGCCCCACGAGCAGTGGCTGGCCACCGCTGCTCTTTCGGGGAAGTTGCCTGTCAAAACCAGACGAACCAATTTAATTTATATTCGAGGCCTACTAAAGGGACATAGGTCTTGAGACAGTTGATGTGACATCCATTTTTTTTTTCTTTAAATATGTAATTTGCCTACAATTAAATTACTTTATTTATATATATTAGTATCATTAATGTGTATAAAACATTTTCGACATATATATATATATATAAATAATTTTAACTTAATTGTCTGTATATAATATTATTTTTTTAGAAAACAATACGTAAAAGTTGCATGGGACCCATGCCACCACTCCCATCTTCCTTTTATCTTATCAGCCCCCAAGCAAAGAGAGAGTCAGCTACAAGGATACATAAACAGTAGAATTTTGGGTCTCTTTAGGCCTAATCTCAAAGTTCAAATCTGGTTTCAATGAACCAGAAAAGCAAGCTAATACGTATATATATACATATTAGCTTTTTGGTCACGTTAACATAACACAAACAAACAATAAGACAAGAATAACACTAAGAGAATTGTCACTGACAAGTATGAAATTTATAGAATTGAGAGAACTCTTTCTGTCCTCATGGGCAAAAGTCTAAAGTTGAAGCAAATTATCCCATTGACTCAACAAAGGGGGTGTTAGAAAAAAAAGAGCACAAAAGCTGGCAAAATTCCCTGCACCACATTAAGCTGCTGCCCTGTTGGAACCTTCTCCTTGATTCCCTGCAGAGACCGGAAAGTTATTACGAGGGTGGACTTTTGTGCTCCTTCTAAGACTTGAACTGCCCATGAACTCCCTCTTCCGATTGCAGATTTCTCCTTTCCTCTCTCTTTCCTCGTCCATTCTCTTCATTTTCTCCTTCAGGTCCTTTTGCATCAAGTAAACTCGAGCATATTCAGCTCCAAAAGACGCCATGGAAATGGAATATGAAGAAACAAAGGTCCAAATAATAGAAACTTTTTTTTTTTTTTTTTTGTACAAACCCGGCGCCAAGAAACTATAAGGGCTACTAAACCTGAGTGGCCAGATTGGAAGCTCCAGGGGAACTATTTATATAATAATTGGGAGTGGAGTGTGTCACATGTCATTGGTGAGGCAGCCACCACCACAGCCACAATGTAACTAAGCTCCACTCTCACAACTAAATAATTCGGCATTGTTTAGCCACTAGAAAAAAAGTTCTAAGCACACTGATAGGAGAGATGTAGAGGGTCCGCTGCATAAGATATTTTTATTTGAGTGGAGAATGCTAGCTCGTGAAGTGTAGCTTTTACCACCAAATTACTACTAATTTTTTTTCTTTTTAGTGAACATGTCACAATCAATTATTTATTTATTTATTTTAAAAAAATTTGACAAAGAAGCAAATTCTATTTTCTCCCCTGGTTGACCTTTATCCATGGATAAAAATTTTCTCAACCAATATTCAATTCTCGTAAGCAACACTCTAAGAATAAAATCTTAAATGTACCATGGGAGAGTCCTTAGTATTATTGTTCAGAGAAAAACTTAATCTTCATTGATGGAAAAGCTAACCCGAAGATATACTTATCCAAAAATGCAATAATGGAAAAGCCATTATATTATATTTAATGTAATAATGGTACAATTTTTTTTAAAAAAAAAAAAAATTAATTGGTACCACTAAGACTCGAAATGTTAATCATACCAATTATTTATCAACGAGGAGGGATTCTAACTTGAAGAAGTTGAACTATTGACATGAATTTCTAACCCATCAATTATTGTGGCATAGTAACTAAAGGACTCGGTTGTTTCAAGCTAAGTTTTAAGTTTGAATCTTTGTTGAGGTAATTAGCAAAACTAAATGTATGCCTAATTATGTAAAATTACAAAAATTATTAGATCTTGTTCTGGGTACTATGGAGTATACTCCTCCATGAGTTCAGCTCATGGTTTAACTCATTTTGTGGTATGAATACACAATTATTATTTTATTTTTTGATAAAACTATAAAACATCACTTTGTTTTGCTTTTTTCATAGAAAAAAGAAAGAAATAAATTGAACTTCTAAGTTTGAACCACTAGATAAGATAAAATGGTATTTATAGAATAGAGAGAGTGATACTAAGAAATTAAAGAAGAAATTGCATTACATCACTCTAGTGTCTGGCTTATTTATAGGCAGCGATGATGGTGGGTTGCATTCATAGTTGGATAGTTATTCTGTTTATCAAATCAATTGCCTCTGAGACCTTATTTGGATAAAATTTTAGGGCAAGAGGAAAATGAGAAGGAGAAAAGTGAGATGAAGGAAAAGTAAGAAAATATAAAATTTTTCATTCTTTTGTATTTAAAATAAGTACTATAAGGAAAGAAAATTATAAATTCTTTGATTGGAGAAGAGTAAAAATAAGAGAAAAGAAAATAATATATGCTATAATATTATTTTTATCTTTTTTAATAAAAAAATGCTTAATAGTTTTTTTTTTTAAAGACAATATTGATATATATGTAATTTTAACCAAAAAAAAAAAAAACTTAGTGGCCAAAAAGTTATTCAGCTGCTCCAGCAGCCACCTTTCCCCTCATTTATAAGGGGAAAAAAATTTTCTGGGTCCCAGGAAAATTTTTCTTGCTCTTCTCCCACAATGATTCCCAAACACAAATATTTCCTTTTTTTTTTTTTTTTTGCTTCCCCTCTTATTCAATCAAGGTACGAGTGGCTCAATCAAGGTATGAGTGGCTGCACACTAATCGCACTAATACCTGGAGGGTGATAAAAACTGTGGAATGGGACATGGTTTTGGTTCACCGTATGTAGGCGGCTTGACTTAGTCAATATGAGCAATAATAAAAAATCTCCACTTAACTCGCCTTTTAATACTGGATAATGTACGCTTTGCAAGGATGGGCCATGATAAATTTTCCAATGTACATATGTGCCTTTTCAGTTTTCCATTTTCCTTGTTGGGAGCATCCATATGGACACATGATTTCATTTGCACACTATTACATATTTGAGAAAAAGTACTAGTGCGCATAAACTAAGGTTGGAGGGTTTAAAAAGTTTTTTTTTTTTCTTAAATTAAACATTCTGAGGAGTGTCATTGTTTATTAATAAAATAATAATTTTATTGATTATGTACAATGAGTGCTAACAAAAAATTTGTATAATAAGTATTTTTTTTTATAAAAAAATTATAAAAATAAGAGATAAATTGGAGGTTGAGAAGAGACTATAAAAATCATTATAAAATATAAGTATAGGTAAAAAGAATTCTATTATTTACAAATAAAAGTCAATGGTTTTGATTGAGAAAATAATTGTACTATGTTAGTGCAATTATGAAAATTCATTTGCTTGTAATAATTTTTCTATATATGCATTCACTTAAAATAAAATATAGGGTATCCACTTTATTATTTTTATTTTCTTCTTTCTTTAGTTGATTTATGAGTTAGGCTGATGCTTTTATAATAGACTTACCTAACTCTTTCTATATTTGGTACTACTCACATGTACAAATAATTTGCTCTCTAAGTAAATGTATGATAAAAGTTTGAACAAAAAACAAAACTGATAATTCTCTGTTTTTTTTTTTTACTCTCGTCAATAACTAAAAATATTTATTACACCCTAACAAAAAAAAATAATTTCATTTATTATCATAACTAATGAATTTTTGGTAGTGAAAAATAGATGAAATTCACTTCTACAAAATCATCTTGACCAAAAGGAACATTTAGAAGAGGATTTGATGGTGATTGAACCTGTATATGTTGCTTGGTTGTCTATAAGTATCAGTATCTAATTCATTAGCGATAAAACCTAATAGTGCAAATTTTAGTAAACAACCTCTCTGTTTGCATTTATTTTACAATTTTTATGATGATTTTTTTGCATGCTTTAAACTATTGTACTCATGTTTCACTATACTAAATCTTTCACCCAAGCATTTTACGCACCTAACTAGATCATAACTACTAATGTTCATAAAAACTAATTAAGTATTCTCTCCTCAAACCATCATATATAAGCCAACCCTCACACTCACTTAACAAGTACTAACATTCTCCTCTTCATTGTTACCCAACTCCTCTCATAAGTATGAACACCTTTTCTTTTAATGTTTTACAACAAGATATACCTAAAACAAATGTTGAGCAAGTCAATTTCACTTTCTTATGTTTCAAGCAGAATGAATATACTACCTCACACCCATACAAAACTATTTCTTATGTTCTTACTCCTCAAATCCAACCTCATTAAATTAATTGACATATATTCTATAACATGTCATCTCTTTCTCTTATACTCCAACCAATTTACACAAATAAATAAAATATAAAAATTCCTTTTCTTTTTCTTTTCAAACCTAAATAAATGCTTCATCATTTCTCATACTTATATCATAACTCAATACTTACACTTTTATGTAGAATGAATGGCTTAAAACTCTATAAATCAAAGAAATTATAAGAAGCTCAAAGGAATATTCTAAAAAATTTAGTTTAAGAAATTTTTGAGATTATTCTAAAACACATTATTTAAGTATTCTTTGTTAAATAAATATATAATAATTTGATTTAGTTTTCTTTTATCCTTTAGTTGGTCATTGAGTCTAACTGGTTACTAAGTACTTCTTTTATTAGGTACACATTTTCATTATAAATAAGTCTATAAGATTAAGACTTAAATTATCGATAAAAAATACCTTTTAATAAAATATTTATTTTATTTTTTTAGAATTATCTTTTTTCTCAATTGTAACCTTATGTTAATGTTATGATCATGAATTGTTGTGTCAAGTGACATAAAAGTAGGTCATTTTATTATGATGGAAGCACATGATAGAAGGAGTAATAACTAACTTAAAGATAAAGGTCATTTATGACTGAGAAGCAACACTTTATAACTAAGCATAAAGATTTGATGAAACTTGATTGAAAGTCATCAACAATTGACTTGAATCTCTGCAAGTAAGAGGTATTAATAAGAATTGAGAAGACAAAAGAAATTAGGCTTAAGATTTTATTTTTTTAATGATAACCATTCAAATAGACTATTCTTTAGAAATCTATTTAGTTATTAGGATCATATGACAAATTATAATGGCTAAAATGATGGTTTTAATGAGTATAAAGATTATCTTAAGTATAAACGACAACAACCTTAAGAACTTAGGGGGGTTAGACAAATTTTGACTAAAGATCATTATTTCTGTTTTTATTGGTGAATTAAATATCGATAGTTTTAAGATTGTTTAACTAAAATAATTTTTTTTTTATTATATGAAGATTGTTGAGGAATAAAAGGTCAATTACAAACTTGCCAACTAAAAGTAGGGATATCTACTTGGTGGGAACAAATAAAAGATTGTAAAAGGCAAATTAGAATTGTATAAGTCTTCTTTGACCCTTTGTTTATTCTCACCAAACATATACCCCTTCTTTTAGTTAACAAATTACTAATTGGTCTTTCATTCCTTAGGTATATTTATATAATCAAAAAATCTTTTTATTTTGATTAACCAATTTATAAAACTTTTGATATTTAATTTACTATTAAAGATAGCGATATAAAAACTCATATGACTCTCCTAAGTTATTTGTTGTTATCGTTTATATGTGGGATAATCTATATATTCATTAAAATCATTGTCTTTATTATCACAATTTGTTACATAAACCTAATGCCCATGCAAATTTATAGAGACTGGTTAAGTGAAAGGATGATTGCAAGCAAAATCTTCAACTTAATTCCTTTCATTTTCCTAGTTTCTATTAGCACTTTATATATAAAGAGATTTGAATTAATTGTTGATGGCTTTTAATTCACATTTGAATCGATCACATCTTTGTCTTAAGTTTTATGGTGCTACCTCCTAACCATGAATGATTAACTAAATGACTTAAATTTCTTAATATTCATTAGTAGGATGGTTGAAAATATATGTAATCTCCAACTAGTAGGTTAACAACAAGTCCAAATGTCTTACCTAGTAACTATCATCCAAACGGTAAGCTAACTTACCCTCATCCAATTTCATCTATGCTACCACTTTCATTACTTATACCTCACTTTAACCATTAATAGAAAAACCTTCTTTGAGTAAGAGGTGATCTGCATCATCTAAAAATGCTTGTGCCCTTGTAATTGGTACATACATCTCCAACTAAATACTTAATTAAGGCATCACTCTACCACTCTCGTAGAGTCTTTTGCCAGTGTTACATAAGATATTAGGTCTATTTGAGGAACATGTCAGCATTACACACTAAAGGGTTTTTATCATACTCCTTCAATTGGACTACTCTCATATCAACTGATGAGAGCCTGCAAAAGATAACATAAATATATCATAGTTATACATATATAAAGTAAGTCTTAGATAGTAGTATTCATCTCATTCATTCTTTGAAAGAACTTTTATTGACTTAAGCATTAGAGTATTAACGTTGAACCATAATCTAACACCTTATAGCCTTTTTCTTGTCTTTTATATCATAGAACCCTCACTAAAAACAACTACACCACACTCGTTGCAATTATTTGATATAACAAACTAATAAAGAAAACAAGTTTTTTATTGAAAGATACTTCTAATAAATGCTTTAGTCCCTTGCTTAGACACTTATTTATAGTAGAAGTGTAAAGCTAACAAAGAAAGTATTTTATGATCAAGTAAAATTAATGATAGAGTAGACTTAATGACCAAGTGGAAGTTAAAAAGAAACTAAATTAACCTATTATATATTTGCTTAGTAAAGAATACTTGAAAAATAAGTATTCTTAAATAATTTCAGAAAATACATTAGGACTAAGTCTTTTAGAATTTACTATTAGGCTTTTCTCAATCCCTATAATCCATGAATTCTTAAGCTAATTGTTCTATATCAAATTGTTACCCGTGGTCAATGTCAAAATAAACACTTGCATTAAACACCTTGGAATAATTAATTTCTTCTTAAATTTTAAATATCACTATTCTTATTTTTTAAAAAAAAAATCTTTATTTGTCTAATATGTATATTTACAAGTTGTTTGCTTTCTCTTCTATTTGAGATAATCATTGTATGAAGCTTCTTCCCTTATTATGAACATGTTGTTATCTTTAAGGAACAAAATAAAAAATAACTAAATATAAAATAAAAAAATAATATACAAATAAAGACTTTAAAATTCTATCATGAGATATACAATATGAAACATGATTATATTTCTATTGGTTAATCAAATATTTGAAAATGAGTCACTCATTCTAGAAGTACAAGATATAGTTATGCACATCATCACATTTTATAAAGAAGTACAATGCAAATTCTTAGACACCTAAGTATAAGGGTTAGGTTTATAAAAATAAAAATAAAAATATAAAACCAAAATTTTCATGACTTGAATTTATAAATGCATTATGTAAGATAAAAAGGACTAACTAAAAATAATCTAAGCACTTAAAAGGACAATAAATACAAGTATAAATTATTGTTAAACTCAAACTTTCACTTTGGTAGAGTTTTAATGAAAATTATCAAAATAAATATGTAGAATAATAATTTCTAGTCAAATTAAAAGTATAAGAAAGATTTAAAAAGGTTACATTGACCATAAGGTATTTAACAAAAAGAATAATAAATAAAAGTTGAAACATAGTTATGATAATTTATTAAATAGTTATAATACGTATAATATATAAGAAAATTTTAATTAAATAAAAAAAAATATATAATTTAGTTCTATAATATAAAAATATATGATAAAAATAATTATACTCTTTTATATATATATATAAAACCTCAGACAAAGAAGGGAGGGAAGATAACCACAAAAATATTTCTATTGGTCTATAATCTCACTTGTCCTAAATATATAAAAATACTTAAAAGTTTTATTTTTTCAAACACTTAACTTTATATATAATTTAAACTGAAGCCTCAATAGCCTAAATAAGCGGCGAAACTGCCATACAAAACCGCGTAACTGGGACAAATTAAAGTGGCAGCTTTTTGGGCTTTTTTGCTGTGGTCAGTCGGCGGCGCCCACCAAGCTGTTATTGCTTTTTATGATGTAATGGACCTTTGTGGATCGGAGATTAAAATTTGTTAACTAGATCGAATGAACCTAAAACGTGTCATTCCACAGGAATACCACTAATGGCATAAAAACCAGGACCCAAAAACCGTGGACTAAAAACACTACGCACGGGGATTAGCCATTTGAGGAGACCTGTCAGGCTCAACCTTATCCAAAACATGGAAAATTTCAGTTCTTTTTAAGTAGCAGCTCCTCAGGTGAATTTCTTGTTCATCTCATCACTTGCCAAAAGGAGAAAAAAAAAAAAAATCAAGGAAAGGAAAGATTGTGACAACTTTACTACTCAGGCACAGATGGCTGATATTGCTATTCTGGTCGCAGAGGACCATGAGAGGAGAGTCAAGAATTCAAGAAAGGCTGGTCCAGGAGGAGGAGGGGACATGGAGATCAACTTGGTTTCCTGGATCTCTTCCATTGCTGATAAGATGATCAACAACAAGATGATTAGTCAACGGAATTTGGGGCTTCTCAAGTCGGTGTCCGAACCCAGGAACCAATTCAGCCTTGCGGCATTCAATGGCTTCTTCTCTGCTTGAGTGTCTCTCTCCTGTGAATATTTTGACTTGTGTTCATTTTCTCCACCCGAGTCAAACTTATTTTCTTTGCGTAATTTGGTTTTGTACATCTATATACGTTCATCTTCCCAAGAAATCAAAGTTCCCTTTTACGATCCCATCTAGACGATTGTGTTATCTTTGGGGAAAAAACAAAAAAAAATTAATTTTGAAAAAGAAAGTTATCCCCATCTCGTTTAAATTTATGGGTTTCAAGGGAATTTCAAATAAAACCATGAAATGAATCAAACCTAATCAAATTATTTTAGCTTCGTATCTAAATCAGACCAAAACATTAACATTCACAGTTGAGTTTGTTTTGGTCTACAGCTTTAGCTCCTACACTAACATGAAAAAATTGGGTATTTGGTATTTCATATAAAGGGAATCTTTTATCTTTACATAATCAATATCGTAATTCTATTCTCAACGCAAGTCATCGTTTTTAAACAGCTAAACCAAACGGAATGATCCAATACATTTTAGCTTGATTTTGCGGTTTATAATCCAAGTGGTAGCAGTGTACATCCCTTTTCTAGATTGCATTACTCTACTAGCAAATATTGAGCCATGAAATTTAGATTTATAAGCAGAAACTTATTTCCGTTTCTCCGTAACTTCTGCATTCCCCTCTCTGATAGCCTCAAATTTTCTTAGGTTCTTGGTAAAGCTTAAGTTTTCAGAAAATCTTGTATTACCACCACCATGTGCAACTGTAAACTTATATTTAGGATAATTTTAATCCTTAAATATTTTTATGTATAAATGACATGATAAATAATAATAATAATAATAATTACAACATAATTATTATATTTAATATAAATAAAATTAATCTAAATTTATTTAAATATTAATTTTATATTTTGTATTACATGTTTACTCATATTAAAAAAATATAATTACAAATATTTAGTTGATATCTTCCATATAAAATTTATTGTCTTCACAATTCTTATAAGACATTTTTAATAAAGTTTTTTAAAATTCATAAGACAATATTAACACTAACCAAATTTATTATAAAATTACTTGATATATAAATGAAGTTTCAGAAAATACAAGATAATATTAAGAAAGATAAATTTAAATTTTAATATTATTTGTATTAAAAAAATATAAAAAAAATATAATATAATATTAAGTAAAATAAATTTAAATTTTGATATCATATAATCTAAAATAAAATATTAATGTTTTTTTATAAAAAAGTTAGTATTTGATTGAGTATTTAAAAAAAAAATTAAAATTTATAGAAAAATTGAATAATTTTTTTAAAAAAAATTATATAACTTATTTAATAAATTAATAACTTGGTTGTTAATTGATTAACTAGCCTTTAATTTATAGATTTATTTATAATATTTTTTTATTTAAATTAAATAATATTTTAACTAACAAAAAAAATACGAAAAAATTAAATAAATTTTGTAACAAAGAAAAAATTAAAATATAAATTAAATTAACCTATTATATAATTAACTAAAATAAAGGGTATTCTAACTCTCTCTCTCTCTCTTTTTTTTAATAACAATCCAAATAAGTTTCAAAATCTAAATAATAAAGATTATAATATTTATAATAAAATAAAAAAATAATTTTAAAAAAGAACAAACATATTTTACTTACACTCAAATGTTTATCATAACTTTAGGAGCCGGCATTATTGAATCTATTTCAAACATAAAGACTCATCGTCTCACTTTTGAAGTCAGGTAACAACTTTCAATCCTATAAAATTTTATATATATATAGTTTTACTGTAGGCGTGGGGCTTGGTTCGTGACATTTTCCCGTGGTCCCATTATTAATGCATCTAGTAGAATACGAGAGACACAAAAGCAAGTACATGAACCAAACCCCAAACTATCCTCCATCCCTTAAGCTAAGATGCCCCCCCCCCCCCAATACACGAGAGAAAGTTGAACGGGAGGAGAAGAGGGACCAGAATCTGGAGAGGGAAAGACAGTGAGAGCCGTGGTGATGGTGAAAGGAGAGTGACCAAGAAAAATGACAATTGATGTTTAAATTCTAGGTTGCTCGAAGAGAGTAACAACAAAAAAAAAAAAAAAACATTAGGGACAAAAATCCCTTTGATAAAGAAGTTTCTAATGATCAAGAGTTAATGATTGTGTAATAATTTTTACAAGAGAGAGAGAGAGAGAGAGAGAAAACAACATCCTTACCCACACATCTCGTCTCATCCATTCGTTTTAAAGAGTAACATTAAACATATCGATAACCTTCTTGAACCTTTAATTAGGATTTTTTTTTTGTTTTTTTTTTCTATTTTCTATAGACTTGGGTAGGTCTCAAATCATGATATGTTTTTAAACCAATTATAGTTCAAGCAGAAGCAAGGAACCTACAAGGACTTAGATCTTTGAGATATTAAAGAGGGGGGATGTGTTTAAGGTCATACTAAATTTGTTATAAAGCATAAGAGTTTGTGATATTTTTAGATATTAACTATAAAGTAAAAAAGCGAAATGATGAAAGAAAATTAGCACTATTGATAGAAGTTGAATCGAGCAAAACAAACAAAAGACAAAAAACAAAAAAGGTCAAAGAATGACAAAATAGCCACGTTTCGATCCAAAGAAACGACCAAGTGCTAATCTCTATAGCATGTACCTGCCCGCCCGCCTGGCTGCCTGCTCATGCAAATAGAAGAAATACCAGTTTGTCAAACTAGAAAAATTGAAGCAAACTATCACCACGTAACGCAGATCACAAGAAAACGGTCTTCTCGTCAATTCCGTCAAGCTCGATCTTGGTTCTCAGTAGACGATAATGCTCCACATTTTCATCTGGCAAAAACTTGGTCCGGCAAAGCGGGCATGTGGCCTGATAAGGTTGCAGCAGCAGCCATGTGTCAAGGCAAGCCCTGTGGAAACTGTGCTCGCATTTCAATTTCCGGACGATTTCGCCTTCCAAGCATTCTGACAGCTGTCTCTTATACACATCTTTGCAGGACCAAGTTTTTGACAGATGAAATTGTGGAGCATTATCGGCTACTGAGAAACAAGATCGAGCTTGACGGAGTCGACGAGAAGACCGTTTTCTTGTCATCTGCGTTACGTGGTGATAGTTTGCTTCAATTTTTCTAGTTTGACAACCTGGTATTTCTTCTATTTGCATGAGCAGGCAGCCAGGCGGGCGGGCAGGTACATGCCTGTCTCTTATACACATAGATGTGTATAAGAGACAGGCGTTACGTGGTGATAGTTTGCTTGAATTTTTCTAGTTTGACAAACTGGTATTTCTTCTATTTGCATGAGCAGGCAGCCAGGCGGGCGGGCAGGTACATGCTATAGCTGTCTCTTATACACATCTTTGCAGGACCAAGTTTTTGCCAGATGACATTGTGGAGCATTATCGTCTACTGAGAAACCAGATCGAGCTTGACGGAATCGACGAGAAGACCGCTTTCTTGTTATCTGCGTTACGTGGTGATAGTTTGCTTCAATGTTTCTAGTTTGACAAACTTGGATGTGTTCTATTTGCATGAGCAGGCAGCCAGGCGGGCGGCTGTCTCTTATACACATCTATGTGTATAAGAGACAGGCATGTACCTGCCCGCCCGCCTGGCTGCCTGCTCATGCAAATAGAACACATCCAAGTTTGTCAAACTAGAAACATTGAAGCAAACTATCACCACGGAACGCAGATAACAAGAAAACGGTCTTCTCGTCGACTCCGTCAAGCTCGATCTTGTTTCTCAGTAGCCGATAATGCTCCACAATTTCATCTGGCAAAAACTTGGTCCGGCAAAGCGGGCATGTGGCCTGGTAATGTTGCAGCAGCAGCCATGAGTCAAGGCAATCCCTGTGGAAACAGTGCTCGCATTTCAATTTCCGGACAACTTCGCCTTCCAAGCATTCTGACAGCTGTCTCTTATACACATCTAGATGTGTATAAGAGACAGGATAATGTTGCAGCAGCAGCCATGTGTCAAGGCAATCCCTGTGGAAACTGTGCTCGCATTTCAATTTCCGGACAATTTCGCCTTCCAAGCATTCTGACAGACATACTGGACATCCCGTTAATCCTAGGCAGAGAATATTTCTTTTCGTGTAACGGATGGTGGGATTCTCCTTTTCAACGAGCTTGAGATACAGAGTAGTGGTGATGACCTGTTGTTCGGGAATTGTAGTGCTTCTGGTAAGTGTCCTGATTAGGTTCAGAATTTCAAGGAACAGAAGACGGAAGAAGATGGCAGTGATTGTGCAGAGGCGAGAAATGAATTCAGAGGAAGCCTGCATTTTACCGAATGCTGGAAAACAGCAGACTGGCAAGGGATGTCTGAATGTTACTTTTTTCTTATAGTAAACTGATTGTAGGAGGTTGACTTCTACCTGTTTTCGATAATACTTCCACGCCAAATGACTTAAATTTATATCTTAAAAAATAAGATGTAAAATTTAGAAGAATGAAGGGAATCAATTAGTGTGTAATTTACATATAAATAAATCATTTTATTTAATTTTTATTTATTTAAATAAAATTTTGACAACTTAATAGAATAAATAAACATATTAATTTTTAAAAAAGTAATAAATTTTCAATTTAATTAGTTTAAAATTTTAATCTAATCAATTCAACTTAATAAAAAAAATAAAAATAATCGGAATCATTGACTCAACCTAACAAAAACTCGTCGAATTTTACTCTCTTTTTTTTTTTTTTAAAGAAAAAAGGAAACCTACGGTTCTTGGCTTTACATTCATTCAAAAATGCACATTTTTCTTAAGGACATGAATGGAGGTTGTTTTATGATATTTATATTTAATAGTTACGTGCCAATTTTGTATAATAAGACAAGTTGTCCTCGGGAAGTCAATTTCACATTCATATAAGTTTGACCAAAAATTTCCTCCGATCCACGGACACGGAATAGGAATTTCTCTTCAACCCCCCCTTCCCCTTATTAAGGAATTTTTATTTTAATTCTTTTAGAATGTTTTATTTATAATCTTATATCATATAATAAATAAATAATAATAAAATAAATTTATATAATATAAAATGCTAGGTGAATTGTATTTATAAAAAAATTTTAAATTATATATAAAATATTAATCTAAAATATTTTTTTTTAAAAAAAAAATTGACTGTATAATCACCAATTTTCATAACTACTTAAAATTTTTCTTAAAAAAAAAAAAAAAAGACTAAACAAATTCAATTGAAAATGAACAGTCAACACAAAGCATCACAATCAAAAAGCGACACCCAACGCCTGGTTCGTTGGCCCTTTTTAATTAAATGTGCCGCCTGAATAGTTTATCGAAGGCTGTGGCTGTGGTGGTAGAGGGCGCCACCATTGGACTGAATAACCAACGAATTTGTTAATCTTTTTGCACATATATTAATAATTTATTTTTAAGTGAAAACACACATTTAATATTATTCGACATTTATTATTAATTAAAAAGTATATTTTTTTCCAGCCAATCTCTTAATATACACAATATGGTTATTAATAAAATTAAAGAAAGAGTCATTAGTAGAAATATATTTTACAAAATTACTTGTAATGAAATTATATGGGATATTTATTGTATTAAAATATTATTTTAAAATATTTTTAATTGATACACTACTTATAAGATATTGAAGACTAAAATATGTTATATTAATTTTTTATATATTAGAAAGTCTTTTGAGTGATGAGAGTAGCATTTTTTTTTTTATTGTTATAAATTTTAAATATTTTTTCTAAAGATTAAAACTTGAATAATGTTTAAATATTATAAAAAAAATTAAATTTGTTATAAAATATTATTTTGATTGAGATAAATAACTTTTAACTAATAAAAATGTGTGATAAAATATTAAAAAATTTATTAAATTTAATAAAAATAATATTTCATGATAAATCAAAAAATATTTAATATTTAATATTATATTTAAAATTTAAATTTTTAACTGCAAAGTGTTTCTTAAGAGACCAAAAACCTGACAGGCATTTGTTTGAGAAGAGGAAGAGAGCGGATAAACTTGGGGCTTGAGAGATTTGGGCTTATTCGTATATGAATTGGGCTTCCAAAACATTATATATTAGTTTATTATAATTTGTGGCAGCAAAAAAAGGTTTGCTTCAATAACTTATTGACAACATTTTCTTTTTTCTTTTTTTTTTTTTCAATTTTCGGGTAAGTTATCATTGTTTTAGCTGAAAAACTTAAATTATTGCATAAATTTTGCAATTATTATATGATTTTCTGTAGTGGTAATGTATGAACGTACAATTATCATATATGAATGTAAGATTTTATTAATGGAATAGATACAAAATGATTTTTTTAAAAAAGTATAAAATATTTTATACACAGAAAATTTTAAAAACAATATATGAGAGATTTTAGTGATGTTATATTATTTTACTCCATAATCTTATTTGTTATATAAAATATTATTCATGTAGTGTAAAATATTCTATATATAATATAAAAGTATTTTGAGGTTATGAGATTGGTTGGATAAAGATATCATTCAAATTAATAATATATATATATATATGTATGTATGTATGTATAAAATCCTTCAGCAAAAATGAAATGACATCCAAATTTGGGGTGCAAAAAATCTGACTTGGCTCCCATGATTGGTTTTTCAATTAGCCACTTTGAGTGGCAATCCTCTTTAGATTGCACTTGGAGAATAAGACCACATATGTCAAAAAGCAAGTGCTTGCTTCACGGACTTTTCAGTCTCTTTCTGTGATTTATTCAGGACAATGACGCAGAGAATATAGAAAAAGGTAATCACCGTGGAGCCAGACGCAGAGGATATAGAAAAAGGTAATCACCGTGGAATCAGCCAACCCCTTCATGCATGGCTTAGCTATAGGCACCACTCCGAGCACACGGTTGCTAACTTTATTCACACATCAAGGCCACCATGTCCTAATTATAAAATTATTGATTATTGTAACTTATCCCCATCTTTATTTATTTATTTTTTGTCTTTTCCCTCCGACGAAATCTTCCGCACGCTGCCTACTTGTTAGTTAAGACGGGTCATGCCAATTTATAAATCAGATCTCTAAAACAAAACAACTTGCACCCAGAACTACGCTGAAAACACTAATAGTTTTTGAGAGAAAAAAAAAAAAAAAACAACAAGAAGAAGAAGAAGCTTCTAAGATTCAAAATCGTTGGAATTATAGGACCTAAAAGAAAGAATGATTCATTCTTGATGGGGTTGTTGTGGGTTCGTACCAAAGTCATAAGTGCGCCCCCCGAGACAACTCGCATCAACATGGATTAGAGCATATCTATCGAATAGCGTTTGAGATCCAAAAAGCAATCGAATATAACGAGAAATTAATTGCTTATCCCAAATGGAAAGAAACTCTCAGCTCGATCCTCTTTACTTTTTCTAACTTAAACAAGAGAGGAGGGCATCAAGTTAACGGGGGCTTTTTGCGTATGAATTATCTTGAGGATACAAATCACTTGTTGCTTCACTGCGACTTTTCCAATACCATATTGACGTCCTTTTCTCAAGGATTTTCCACTATTGATTCCAGCAGCGATATGCTTGCATTTATGGCTAAACAAGTGGTCCAACAGATAAATATCTAATGTATGCGTGTGGGAAATAGCTTTCAACCTGATTAATGATACCATAACAAAATGAATGATTAACCAATATGTGGTTCTGACCAGTGATTAGAGTTAACATCTCTCTTTTGCTGCACACATTGTATAGCTCCTTGGTGTATCCCTACAAGTAGTCACCATGTTTTTATAAATGGCTACTTTTTCATTTCTTGTACACATTTATATTTTTTTTAACATTTATGTATACTAATCTTCATTCATTTTGAGAGAGAGAGAAAAAAAAGGAGGAGATGAAAAATTCCTTAACTTTAAGAATATTTATCCTTAGTAAAATAAAAAAGATAAGGTTTATCCCAATTTTGTTCCAGCTCAATTTTCAAATTGTCGTTTTCTTAGCCTGAGTGTTGCCTTTGCGTCATAAACCACATCCTAATTCTGTTGAGAATTAGGTAAAGCAGACCTAAATGGGTAAACAGAAGGAATTCAACCGATCATCTCCTTTGATGGTGGAGCTTTTGTCTTGGCCAACTTTAGAATACACTTTGGATTATGCTTTCCATGCATTGTCACCTCCAAACCCTTAGAGAAGGCAACAAGGAACTTTCAAGTCCAGACCACTTCCATCTGCAGAATGACCACACCTGTCATTATTATTATTGTTGTTTGTTGAAATCTTATTTGTTGCAGAAGATTTAAAGAAAAAAAATATATATATATATATATATATATATATATATATATATATTAGAGCCTGAGATTGATCTAGATAAAGGCCAGAAAACTCTATTTGCATATAAATAGATGGTTTGCATTTTTTTTGTATTTAATAATAATTAAATCATTCAATTTTTATTTTATTTTTTTTTACATAATAGCAGTAATTTTTTCTTTTCTCATAAATATTTTGAGCTTAAAATCAAACCAATATTTCCATGACCAACGATTTTATTTGCTGCATGCATAAGGAATTCTAGTTCAAGCAGAAGCAAGGAATCTACAAGGACTTATATCTTTGGAAGTAAGGATGGGGGTGTTTAAGGTCATACCAAATTTGTTATAAAGCATAAAGGTTTGTGATATTTTAAAATATTATCTATAAAGTAAAAAGCGGAATGGTGAAAGGAAAATAGCACTATTGATAGAAGTTGAATTGAGGGGAAAAAAGAAAAAAAAGTTCAAAGAATGACAAAATAGCCACGTTTCGATCCAAAGAAACAACGGAGTGTCTATTTCCCTCTAGAGCTAATCTCTATAGCTCGTAGCAGCCCGCCTGGCTGCCCGCCCATGCAAATGGAAGAAACAACAGTTTGTCAAACTAGAAAAATTGAAGCAAACTATCACCACGTAACGCAGATAACAAGAAAACGGTCTTCTCGTCGATTCCGTCAAGCTCGATCTTGTTTCTCAGTAGACGATAATGCTCCACAATTTCATCTGGCAAAAACTTGGTCCTGCAAAGCGGGCATGTGGCCTGATAATGTTGCAGCAGCAGCCATGTGTCAAGGCAATCCCTGTGGAAACTGTGCTCGCATTTGAATTTCCGGACGATTTCGTCTTCCAAGCATTCTGACAGACACACTGAACATCCCGTTAATCCTAGGCAGAGAATATTTCTTTTCGTGCAACGGATGGTGGGATTCTCCTTCTCAACGAGCTTGAGATACAGAGTAGTGGTGATGACCTGTTGTTCGGGAATTGTAGTGCTTCTGGTAAGTGTCCTGATTAGGTTCAGAATTTCAAGGAACAGAAGACGGAAGAAGATGGCAGTGATTGTGCAGAGGAGAGAAATGGATTCAGAGGAAGCCTGCATTTTACCGAATGCTGGAAAACGGCAGACTGGCAAGGGATGTCCATATCTGCCTGAATGTTATTTTTTTTTCTTATAGTAAATTGATTGTAGGAGGTTGACTTCTACCTGTTTTGGATAATACTTCAATACCAGATGACTTAAATTTTTAATTTGATTTAAATAAAATAATAATCACATCATTTCAATTTAATAAAAAATAAAAGCAACGAAACACTCATCGTTGACACAAGTCAAATTTTACTTTTTGTTAAAAAAGTTAGAAACGTTTTCCTTACGGAAATGAATCCATGTTGATTTATAAATAAATAAATAGATAGATTGATTATTATTTATATTTAATAGTTCACATTCCTATCGGTTACACCAAAACTTTTCACCAATCCAAGGACACGGAATAGGAATTTTTCAGCAGCCCCCTGACAATCAGCAGGTGCACAGTAAAAGAGTTGACTGATTGCTAGGAGATTTTTATTTTTATTTTTATTAAATATAATTTATTTATGATCTTATACTAAATAATAAATAAATTTTACTTGAAAAATAAAAAAAATAAAATTATGAGTGAATTATATATATAAAAAAATTAAATAAATATAGTAACTACCTGATTTTTATAATTAACAGAGAACCTCAATCTCCTCTTTTCATTATCCTTTTGTACTTCAAGATACAACCCAAACGAAATATTTGCTTTTTAAAAAAAAAAAAAAAAAATTATTTCTGAAAATGAGACTAAACAAACTCAATTGAAACTCGACAGTCAACAGAAAGCGTCCCAATCAAGGAGGTAGAGTTGCCGTCCAAAAACGACACCCAAACACCACATTCGTCGGCCCTTTTTAATTTAATGTACCGCCTTAGTAGTTTATCGTGGGCTGCCGGGATAGGCAGCTGTGGTGGTAGAGGGCGCCGCCACCCTATGGCTTAATAGCCGATGAATTAGTCAATCTTTTTCCACATATTTAATTTTTTTTTAGTCAAAATATAGTAAGAAAATATATATCTTTTTAGTCAGTCTCTTATTATAAACAAAAATATGGTCATTAATAAAATTTGAAGAAAGTGTCATGGAAAGAAATATATTTTAAAAAATCAATTATAATGAGATCATATGATATATTTATTATATTAAAATAATATAATTCTTAAATATTTTTAATTTATGCACTATCTATAAAATATTAAAGACTAAAATATGTTATGCTTAATTTTTATAAATAAATCAGTTTTTATTGTAAGTTGATATATGAAGATATTTGAACAAAAACTGTGATACTTGCTATAAGAACAAATTTTATTGAATTGATTCATTTTGAAAAAAATAAAAATTATTTGTATATTTAACAAATTTTTTTTTGTAACAGTTATTTAAGTAAGCGTGACACTTAAAGGTTAAACAAAGATTCTCGAGAAGAAATTAAGTCTAATAGGGTCAGAAAAAAAAAATCAAGAATTATATGGAGAATAGTTGAACGTTTCGAGAGAAATGATTTGTCTAAGTACCTGTCCTCTGAAATGTGTAGGCTCAGCTACTCGTTGACCAAAGAGAGAGAGTAGAAGAAAGATAAGACAAAGTGCAAACCCAAAGAAGAAAGAAAGACGCAGCAGATATAAACTTAGGGGCTTCAAAGGTTTGGGCTTATTTTGAGGGGGACTGCATTTGCTGCATGACCCCCTCCAGGGGCTCTCCCTTTGATTCAGCAGGTTGCAGTTGGACTCAAATGGCCATGAGGCCTGGTTGTGTGGCCCAGATCTTTATACTGTAGGCATGCTGCCTTCCACGGAGACCCCCCCCAAAAAAAAAAAAAAAAAAAAGAGAGAGAGAGAGAGGAAAGAGTGGCAATTTTCTTGGGCCCAAAGAGTAAACTTTTCTACTCGAATTAAAATTTTTAAAGAGAGGTTAAGGGTTCATACTTCAACTCCTCAAATTTTCAAAATATTGATGTGCCAAAAAAAAAAAAAAAGTCATAAATTAATCTCTTATAAAAAAAAACAATACTGTGCATTTGTTTTTTTTTTTTTTCTATTTTAAGTTGTATATTTTTACATTTGCAAGTAACAATAATTTTATTTTTGTTTAATAGTTGGAGGAACTTATTTTTACAGTTACAACTATTAATTTTATTTTTAGAAATAAAATTTAGTTCTATGTTACCTTTGTTTTATTAACAATTGCCTCAACTCATTTTTTGTGGTTATAAATTATCAATTTACTTTTCACAGGAATTTTTTTAGCTGTAGTAATCTAATTATATAGTAGTTTATTATAATTTGTGGCAGCAAAAATGGTTTGCTTCAATAACTTATTGACGACATTTTTTTTCCATTTTCAGGTAAGTTGTTTGGCTGAAAAAGTTAAATTATTGCATGCAGTGTGCTCTTATCTAATGATTTTTTTTTTTTTTTTTGTAGTAATAATATATGAACGTGAGATTATGGTATATGGGTATACGATTTTATTAATGCGAATGGACATAAATAATTTTTTAAAATATACTAGAGATTTCTATATTTTTGTATTATTTCATATTATATATATATATATATATATATATATATATATTGTATAAAATATTTTTTTATATAATATAACAGTATTTTGAGGTTATGAGATTGGTTGATGAAAGATATTCTATATATATATATATAATCTTCACTGACAAAAATGAAATGACGTCCATATTTGGGGGGCAAAAAATCTGACTTGTCTCTCATGATTGGTTTTTCAAGATCCATGATAGCGGCAAGGAAGTACTAGCCACTTTTAGTGGCAATCCTCTTTAGATTGCACTTGGAGACTAAGACCACAAATGTCAAAAAGCAAGTGTTTGCTTGACGGACGTTTCTGTTTCTTTTCTGTTATTTATTCAGTGCAATGACCCAGAGAATATAGAAAAAGGTTATCACTATGGAATCAACCAACCATTCGTGCATGGCTTAGCTAGGCACCACTCCGAGCATAGTTGCCAGCTTTATTCACACATCAGGGCCACCATATCCTAATTATACAATTATTGATTATTGTAACTTATCCCCCATCTTTATTTATTTATTTTCATTTTTATTATCTTTTCCCTCCCACGAAATCATCCGCTCGCTGCCTACTTGTTAGTTGAGAGGGGTCATGCCAATTATAAATCAGATCTCTAAAACAAAACAACTTGCACCCAGAACTTGGTAACATGGTTGAAAACACTAATAGTTTTTGGAATAATAATACTAATAATAATAAAGGTTTTAAGGGTCAAAATCGTTGGAATTATAGGACCTAAATCCTCATAGCTATGTATGACTAAAGAAAGAATGATTTATTCTTGATGGGGTTGTTGTGGGTTCGTACCAAAGTGATAATAAATGCGGCCCCCCAGAGACAACTCGCATCAACATGGATTAGAGTATATCTATCGAATAGCGTTTGAGATCCAAAAAGCAGTCGAATATAATGAGAAATTGCGTATTCCAAATGGAAGAAGATTGGTACTACACATCATAATAAAAATTTTATTGATTTATTATAAAATATTATTTTTATTGAGATAGATAATTATTTTAGCGTCTTATTAGATGATTTTTATTAATACAAAATTATTTATTTTAATAAAAATAATATTTTTATGATAAATTGAAAAAAAAAATATTACAATATTTAATATTGCTCTGCTATAAATTCTCAGCTTGATTCCCTTTACTCTGTCTAACTTAAACAAGAGAAGATGACAGTAAGTTAACAGGTGCTTTTTGGGCATGCATTATCATTATTATGAGGATACAAATCACTTGTTGCTTCACTGAGGATTTTTCAAGACCATATCAGAATGTTTTTCTCAAGTTCTTTTGGTGACAGTCTACTTTTCCTAAACAGGTGGGTGACTTTTTGCATGAATGGCCCAACCACTGTCCCTTCTAAGCAAGGATTTTCCACTATTGATCCCACCAGCAATAAGCTGGCACTTATGGCCAGAGAGAAATATGAAAGTATTCAAGAATAGCTCAAGGCATGCTAAACAAAGTGGTCCAACAGATAAAATCTAATGTATGTGTGTGGGAAATTAGCTTTCAACCTGATTAATGCTACCATAACAAAATGAATGATTAACCAATATGTGGGTCTGACCAGTGATTAGAGTTAACATCTCTCTTTTGCTGCACACATTGTATAGCTCCTTGGTGTATCCCTACAAGTAGTGACCATGTTTTTATAAATGGCTACCTTTTCATTTCTTGTACACATTTATATTATTTTTTGCATATATATTATATAATAAATATAATATATACTAATCTTCATTCTTTTTTTTTTAAAAAAAAAAAAAAAAAAAGAGGAGATGAAAAATTCCTTAATTTTAGGAATATTTATCCTTAGTAAAATAAAAATGATAAGGTTTATCCCAATTTTGTCCCAGCTCAATTTTCAAATTGTTGTCTTCTTAGCCTGAGTGTTGCCTTCGCGGCATACAACAGGCCTAAATGCGTAGACAGAAGGAATTCAACCGATCATCTCCTTTGATGGTGGAGCTTTTGTCTCCGCCAACTTTAGCATACCCTTTGGATTATGCTTTCCATGCCTTGTCACCTCCAAACCCATAGAAGGCAACAAGGAACTTTCAAGTCCAAACCACTTTCATCTGCAGAATCACCACACCTGTCATTATTATTATTATTGTTTGTTGAAATCTTTTTTGTTGCAGAAAAAAAAAAAAAGAGCCTGAGATTGATCTAAATAGGGCTGAGTGCATTGCAATGGCGCTCTTCTTTTTTGCTTGTATGAACTTGGAGTTGGCACATGGCAATGCCAGAAAAAGAAGTGCATGCTGTATATTCTTTTTTCTTGCATGCGCGCGATACTTAGAGTGGCAACTTCAACGATATAAAAAATTGCTTGGAGGACACTTATGAAGCCAACAAGGAAGACGAGTGCAAACGATCTCGATCAGTGATTGGGTTTAATAATTAGAAACTTAGGTCAGTCTGTTTCACATAAAATATTTTGGAGCAAAATATTTTTCCCATTTTTAATCGTTTGGAATATGATTATTTCATTAACGAGAACCAAAAAACAAAAAAAAAAAAAAGAGAGAGAGAAAGAAGAAAGAAGAAAAAACACGCGTAATGACCTGGACAAAAATAAACTACAAATTACAAAGAAAATAGAGCTTCATCTGTTTAAAAAAGTTATTAAAAATAAATTTTATTAGTGTAAACTTTTTCTTTTTTTTTTTTTAAAAAAAAAAACATAAGTGGAACTTTTTTATTAAGAAAGCTTTACAGAAAAAACGTCGTAATCACCTGAACAAAAATAAAGAGCTATTAGTGTAAACTTATTAGTTTAAATTAAATTTTGTAAGCAGTAAGAATTTAATTTTTAAAATTAAATTTTATTAAAAAAGAAAAGGCTTTTATGGCAGGTTGGCGAGACGCAGTTCGGTAAAGCAACTAAAAGTCGTATGGTATGACTGCACAATCGAAGGTCCAACTACCGAAAGGAGAGATTACACAGTGATTAAGCAGAGAAGTGACAAGTACGAGTTTCATAGATCGAAAGCCAAAAAAAAAAAAAAAAAAAAAAGAAGCTTATGTCTACTTTGATTTCTTTAAAATCCAAGAAGATATCTGAGCAATTTAATTAATTAAGAATTAAGAATATATATATATATATATTGTAGTTTCTCTGTTATATTTCACAATATTTCTATATTAATTTTTGCAATGAAAATTCCACAATATATGTATATATATATTTTTTTAAAAATAATCGAATTGAACTAAAAACTTGAATGGGTTGGACATGGAGTCCAGCCTGGCGTAGTATATATATATATATATAGAGAGAGAGAGAGAGAAAGAGAGAGGTAAAAAAGTTATCAAACAGGGGTGCGTGATTATTTAAATTTTTAATATTAATTTTAGGTATAAATTTCCATCTTGATTCTTATAAATTAAAAAGAGAAAATAAAAGATAAAAATAAAAAAAATTGACGTATACCTAACATGCACGTTGGTGGAAGCATAATGTTTGCATTTTATATGTTTCAGCCCCTGTAGCACTGGATAAGCGTTAAGGCCAGCTCAAACTCCCGACAGGCCTAAAAAGTTGTAATAAAAAAAAAAAAAACAACAAACAAAAGGTCATGAAAATTATATAATATAAATTATTTTTATTTATTAAAAAAGTTATCAGAGAGTAAATTAAGAGGTGTTGTTATTTCTACAAGCTCCGAATTAGAATAGAACACGATACTTCGAAAAAAAGTATATCAAATCCTTAAACACACAGATGAAGTCAAATGTAAGAAATAATTTTATTAAAAAAACAAAACAAAAGGGAAGATAATAAAGAGAATAAAAAAAATAGAAAAATAACCAAGTAAAAGAAACAGTATTCTTGGGAGTCATTTTTTAAAAAGAGACAGTCCTCCTGCTGCTGGTGGTGGTGGTGGTGTAGTGATTGGATTCTTGGCTGGAAATGAATATGATGGTGAGTGGGTATAATAAGATTAATGCTAGGAATAGTTTTAGTGTAGAGAGAATTATTGATAGTGGGAGTTTCTATTGGGGGCTGGCAAGTGTTGCTCCGTTCTGCTGCTTGTCCGAGGCGGGAAAGTGAAGTTCTTGCAACTTTGATTTGAAAAACCATAAAAAGGTTCGTCGTTTCTTTGTTGGGTTTGTTTTCCTTCTTGTTTTTTATGTTTCGGTGGATTGGTTGCTAAGAAAAACTGCCGTAAAAGGAGAGAAAAAGAAAAGGTTGAGAAGTCTTTGCCTTCGGTGTTTTTTTTTTTTTTTTTTTTTCTTTTTGGTCTCCCAAAGTGAATGACTATTCATTTTCTCATACCTGGATAGTTGGAATCAACTTGGCACCTTGTTGTTATCTTTTTTATTATGTCAAATTGATAAGATCTTGGAAGTCTGAAGGTTAACTAGAACCATGAGCCCGAATTGATTATCATGAAATGTGTTGCTTGTTAAAAAGATATGATTTGACTGTCATCATTTGATATGGGTTTTGAGGTATTGTCTTCTTCTTTTTTTCTTTTTTTTTTCTTAATCATTTTGTCGAGATTCTTTGTTCTTGGAGGGTTCAGTTATTGCTTCATCTGTGATAGTAACAAATCATCTTTTTAGTTTCCACTTTTTCTGATTTATTGTTTTAATATTCCTTTGTCAAAAACTAAAGCTGAGTGAGCCTCCTTAAAGTTGCTGGGTTGCAGACGTTGTCTATCAGCTCTTAAAAGTGCAAAGTTCGCATTGAAATTCTACGAATTCTCTCGTGTCCTGAAGGTGACCTAATTGTCAAGCCTGCGAATTTATTACTTAATTGAGCCCTTCTCAGTTTTTTCTCTGATTTTGGCTCTCGCATTTGATGTGGTGTTAAGCCGCTAGTTTATTGCTTACTTGATCCTACTCGGTTTTCTTGAACATCAAGCACTGCTCCTCGGTCTTTTGTTCATGGAAAGTTCTCATTTGCTTAATGCAAGAGATTGCAACAGTTAATTATATGAAAAGTTTGGAGATTTCCTACTACAAGGTGCAAACTATAAAAGGAATTCCACCATAATCATGTCAGGGTAGAAAAGTAAACAGTGGGGTGCAATAATAGGATGATATGGTGGTATAGGAACAAAGCTGGACATATAAGAAGAATATCATTCCTTTTGATTAAGGTTCTTTCCATGCTGATGAACACTCCGTATTTTAGCATTTAATTTATCATATGAATATGATGAAGAATTCAGAAGAAGAATTCTTCCCTGTGCTGCGTCAGAATGTGATTGTCCCAGATAGCATTCATCCCTCATGTCCTTGAGTTTCAATGATATCATAAAGAACATAACCAATGCCAATGGTACTTTGCCCTAAAATATATCTTCTCTAATACCAGATTGGTATGCTAGGATTCCAGCAAGTTGGTTAGCTTGACCAAATTAAGATATCTAGGGAGCTTTCTCTTTTTCTTTTTCTTTTTTTTTAATTTATTTTTTTTTAATTATTTTAGACAATGCAGTTTGGTTAATTTAAAATGACAAAAAGTCCAGCATCATCTTATTGTACGTCTAACTATTCAGTTCCCGTTCCTATACCTTAAAGTGATTATTTCAATGTCCTAATTTCCGTTCCTCTTTTTTGTGCTGATTTTGTTACAGCATATTGGCTTATATTCATCAGTGCATTTATGCATTTCTGCTGCAAGTTTGCTGAGCTATTGTCAGTATAAGAAGCATGAAATCTCCATACACACAGTTTGTTTCCCCTGGAAGGATGGGCATTTATGAGCCTGTCCACCGCATTGGGATATGGGGGGAAAATACAGCTGAATCAACAATAATCACTTGCAATCCAAGCACGCCTGCATCAATAATAGTGGCAGAAATGAAGCTAGACAATCAGGTGGGGATTGTTGAGCTTCTTCAGTCTTTATGCTTGTGCATTGGTTCATACCTATTGATTGATGTCTGACACATACTTGTTTTTCAATTTCTCTAGTCAGAGGATACTTCCCAGGGTATTCTTGGACCATCAAACAAGTATGACCAAGAAGCAAGCAAACCTACTGATAAGGTAAACTGTCCATGAACCTCACTTTCTCTCGAGCTAAATAATTTCTTTATTCTTATTTATTTATTCTATCTTCTTGTTGTAAATCTGTAGTTCTGAACTGGATGACCTCTTGATGTAAAATGTCTTTATGCCATTATAAGAGATTAATGTTAGTTTTGTTTGTTTTCTATAACCTTAATTGAGATTTTGTATTAGGATATTAACATTGTAAGATTGCTGTTTCATGAATATATCTCATCTGTTTCATTTTGGCTTTTTTAATTATGTTTGATTATTAGAATGCAATCAAAGGGTGACTCAGTGTACAAGCCTCCTATGTCGTGTGGTTTGGGAAAGGGTCAAATATATGCGACCTTTTGTTTTCACAAAGAGGTTGTTTTCACGAATCAAACCTGTTTTCACCATTTAATTCTTAGATTGAATTGTTTCTCAAAATTTGACTCATAAGCTTGTCATTTGTGATAAATGTCTATCTTTTGGGATTCTTTCTTGGCATAACTATTTGGTTCACAACTTGGTCCATAAATTATTACAGGTACAAAGACGTCTAGCACAAAACCGTGAGGCTGCTCGTAAAAGCCGTTTGAGGAAAAAGGTAGGAAGGGCCTTACGTTGAAGGCCATGATTGCATGCAAAAAGGACTTTATAGTACTGATTTAACTTCTACCTGTTGCTTGCAGGCTTATGTTCAACAATTAGAATCAAGTCGTCTAAAGTTGATGCAACTGGAGCAAGAGCTTGAGAAAACTAGACAGCAGGCATGGAGAAAGATTAGTTTCTGTTCTTTTCTCCTCGTTTGTTGCTCTAATGACCATAACAACATCCTCATGTCTTATTTTGACTCTATTGAAGCCTTTAAAACTTTTCTGCAGGGATTTTTTATAGGTGGTGGTTTAGACACTGGCCATTTGGGGTTGACTGGATTTATAAACGCAGGTTTGTTTGTTAAAAACTTTACTATCTCTTTTCAATATTGGTGTTTCTGGTAGAATTTCCTCTCCCTCAAATTATGATTGGCTTGGCTTCTGGCAATGAAAAGCATGATGTGGAATCCAAGAAATTTGGGGCTCAATATTGACATCTTCATTCATATGCATTGAAATATTTCCTGCATTGGACTTTGCAGTTCATACATAGAACTTTTATGAAATTGAGTGGCAGAGGCAGCATTTATTCTAGAACAATCCAACCCAATACTCGAATAATGATTTTTACTTCACTTGATGTTATTCCCTATAATTTATAACACAAATATTACGCTTCCCTTTCTCAAATGGTTGAGATTCAATGATTTTGAAGTACTGAAGTCTCTGCAAAAAATGCAGGGGATGGGACAAAGGCTCATTCTTGGGCATGCCTGACATAGAGCTTGTGCAAAGTATGGTTATTGCAGTTTGGTTCTGTGTTTGAGCTGGCCTTAGGGCAAACACTGTCATTCCCTCACAATCTAAAATAGATTTAAATAAATAAAAAAAAAAACATGACAAAATAGAGCAATGATTAAGTTTGTCAAAAGTAAAAAGGGTGAGTTTGTCCTTTTCCCCTATCCTGGCCTGTCCAGGTTCAGTTTTTATAAATTCTTGCTGGCAAATAAGGATGCAATAGAAGATTAGTAGCTGGTCTGGCATTCCCAAGCTCAGGCAGTAGATGCAACATGGGTAACTTTGTAAGGTTTCATGCAATTTGCTGCAATTACTGAGGAACATGCTTGGGATATAGATTGATTTTATTATGTTTGTGCTACCGTTTTCCTTGGGTCCTTTGGATCTGCATGAAATGTACATCAGTCTAGTATTTTCCCTATTCATTTGTGCTTGACTTTGGAGCTCTAAATAGTCCACGATAGAATGGAATGATAAGAAAAGATTCATGTAAGTGGACCCCAATTAAATTTGGAATTAAAGCTTTATTGTTGTTGTTGTTCAGAACCCTAAATGGTCTTCTAATCGGTTGATCTGCAAATATGATGCCTACCCAAAAAACATGCCCATATTCTGTAATATGCTCGTTGCATATTCTCTTAGCTTCTGTTCTTTACTCTTTCACACATTTTATTCAACTACAATTCACCCTGAACTTTGTGAAGGGATCATGACCTTTGAGGTGGAGTACGGACACTGGTTGGAAGAACAAAATAGACAGATTTGTGATCTGAGGACTGCTTTAAATGCTGATATAAATGACATAAAGCTTCAGGTCCTTGTAGAAAATGGCTTGAACCACTATTCTGAACTTTTCCGTATGAAAGCAGCTGCTGCAAAAGCTGATGTTTTCTATCTGATGTCGGGCATGTGGAAATCATCAGCTGAGCGTTTCTTCTTGTGGATAGGAGGATTTCGTCCATCCGAGCTGCTTAAGGTGACACAAATTTGTTTAAATTATTAACTGACCGTTTTTAAGAGGAAAGGAGGGCTGATAAATTTATATTGCTCCATAAGCCTGCGCATATTTCTTACATTTTTTATGGCATTTTCAAACTGCTGTTAGTTGAATGGTCGAACCATGCGAAAGAAGCATTAAATGTTGCAAACCGGATGCTGCATTTTTATATAGTCTTTAAATCCTGTCTGTACAACTCATGTACCAGATAATCAGAATGTCAACAATTGAAATTATGTTTTTGTGATAATAGGATGGTTTTCATGCTTATGTATTGTCAATTGCATGTTTAACTCCCCTTCCAAAGCACTGAGGTTGACCCATGGTAACTGTAAGGATTGGTACTCAATGTTGTTCTTGTGCATATGTTTGTATAAGAGGAAAATAGCGTCTTCTTATTTCATTCATCTGTTTCGACATCCTTTGTTGTGATATCCATTCTATTTTCAAACAGACAAATTTTACTTTTCATAAAATCTAGAGTTATACTAGAAGGCTCACTTCTGGGAATGATCCAAAATTTTTCTCAATTACAGGTTCTTTTGCCCCAGCTTGATCCCTTAGAAGAGCAACAATTTATGGAGTTCTCTAACCTCACACTATCATGCCAGCAGGCAGAAGATGCTCTTTCACAAGGTATGGATAAACTCCAGCAAACTCTTGCAGAATTGGTAGCTGCTGGGCATTTGGGTGAATCAAGTTACATGCCACTGATGGAAAATGCAATAGAGAGGTTGGAAAATCTTGTCCGGTTTGTGCAGCAGGTCCATACTACATCTTCTCATTCCCTTATCATGTGGTTTTACTTCAAATTCTTAGTGGATCTTCTATCAGTCTTGATCTCGATGGATCATTTTATGGTGACTGACTTTTATCCTTGTCCGTGTTACTCCAGCATATTGCAATGTAACCATTCAAACTCACTTTAAACTTCATTCCTAAACAGGCTGACCATCTTCGCCAAGAAACTCTGCAGCAGATGTGCCGGTTCTTAAGCACCCACCAGGCTGCTCGAGGCCTGCTGGTGTTGGGGGAGTACTTCCAACGGCTCAGGGCTTTGAGCTCACTATGGGCAACTCGTCCTCATAAACCTGCTTAATTTTGCATTGGGACCCCAGCAGTGCTAAAATTCCAAGGAGCTGCACCATTGAGCGAGCTCCAGCAGCCAAAGTTGTGCATTTGGAAAATGTTATTGCAAGCATATATAGGCATGATACAAGCTACTAACATTTTACAACCTGGCTTTACATAATCTGAGAATGTGTGCATATAAATAGCCATTTTGTCAAGGGATGTTTGTAGTTAAAATCAATCATTTTGATTCAATGGAAATCAGCTTAGCTTGTCCTGTAAATTTTAGCTCAGAATTATCCCTGCATGCCTAACCCTGTGTATACAAAAAGTCTGATGGATGATTTTTGTATAGCTTCCCGTCATGCTTTGAAACCAGGCAATGCTTCCTTTGTGATTACTGAGTTCAGAGTTATTTTTCTAGGAGCAGCAACCAAATCACATGTACAAATTTGAAATTTGTCCATATTATTATTAATATTATTGTCATTATCAGTATTATTGCCAGTCAGGAGAATCATCATCACCCATAGGATGTTCCGATCAATATTGGAACCATTCTGGTAAAGAGATAAAAGTCGTGATTGGAGGCTGGTTAAGGGGAATAATGTAATGCAGAAAGTTGGTGAAGAGGAAGAAATAAAATGTGAGGCACCTTATTAGAGAAACTAATTCATGCTTACAATTGCTCTTAATATACAGAGTGGATCCATTTTTTTGATTTCATAAAAGAAAATCTTTGTTAAGACGTGACAGTTTAATGAAATCGGAGAATGGGATTAAAAAAAAAAAAACTTTCAATTGAAATTAGAAATATCAATTTTCTTGTATTTTCAAGCACCTTCATCGAAGGATTTCAAAAACCAGCAGAAATCCCTCCTTTTCTTGGATCACTTATTCCCACAAGCTCCCTAATGCTTCCATTTTCTTTGCAAAGATTCTAGATCTTGAACAATAAACTGGCAAATTGTGCCTCCAGTAAGGCCTTGTAGTACATGTTCCCTTTCTTGAAGGAATGCCTTGACGTCAACAGGAACTTCAAAGCGCGAGTAGTCCAGTTCTCGAAACAGTGTATCAGACAAGAGGCAATAGCAATAAAGATAGAAGATTTTTGCTCCAAGCTTTCGACAAACAACATTCTTTGCTCGCTTGTGGTGGAAACTGGAAAGCTGCGTCTGCGTGTGCTGTGCTGAAGCATCTGTCATTTTGACACGTATATTGGGCATTAATTTTGACCCCTTTACTTCAGTACAGAAGTCAATGACACCGGATGGGCACAGCCAACAAATACTAAAATCTTTCATGGCCTTGGACTTGGAAGGCAGAGTGTATTCATGTTGTGTAGGCATTCCTCTCCCTCGTCCAACCCTATATGCTTATGCTCATCACTCAATCCTACCAAACCAAATGGCCTCAGTGGAGCATTTTCTTTTTGGTTTTGGATCTTCGATATCAGGGGTGGACGCAGGGTACGAGGGACTTGTCTGATTATGGTGTAGTTTGAGGTCACGGTATCATTCAGAGAGTGCCGGATAAGCATGTACTTCCATGATCAACTAGGTAAGTCAATCTCCTCATGTAAGATGCACAAATGATATTGCTACAGCCTGCCTCGTATCACAAACTCACTTTGCTTACAAAAGGTACATACGAACAGATGGTGTATTAACCATGGAAACTTATCGCGGAAATGAATATTGGCTTAAAAAAAAAAAAAAAATGCAAACTTCTTTTGGAAAAACATACCGATAGAATTAGGAATATGGATGCCGGTAAACACCTGGTGATAGACACAGGATATAGGAAAGTGGATCCACTCCCCTAGCATAATGATATGGGAGAGTGGATACCTCCAGCCTTTTGAATATTTTGTACCAAATTAAATCCCATTGATCCATTATAAAAAACCTTGTATGCCATATTCATCAATTTTTCTGAGTGTCATTGCTAGTTTTCTTACTCCGGCACGCATCGCCTGGCTGCAATGGACTACCACTTGATTGTGTTTTAACCATCTGCAGGGGAAGGCATCGTGAAATCCTAAATCCTCTGCATGCAAGTCTCTCAACTGGCCATACAAGCCTTTTCCGTGGAAGCCTTCCATACAGTTCCCAAGCTTTGTGAAGGCCACCAAATTCCCCTGGAACTGCAATGGACAGTGCACCACTAGCTTTTAGAGTAGCATCGCCTGCATACACATTCTGAAAAGAGAAAAAGATCCTCTTCGAGAAAGTCCATCCCAATGTAATGTCATGATTATACTGTCTAAGGTTGCAAATTATTGAAGCAAAGACAAGTACCTGGGAAGCTCTTGCAGGAGCAACTTCTCTCATGTCAAATGCTTTCCTCTCCCCACTAGCTGCCCTGGTTATCATAAAAGCTCCACCGCCAATGCCATTAGAAGCTGAGCTCACAACTCCTAAGCAAAGAGCTGCAGCTACAGCTGAATCAACAGCATGATCCCACTCACAAAGAGTGTCCATCGCAATTTTAGAACATCTACCGTCATCAGTAGCTACAACGCCTTGTTGTGCCACGATTTTCTGGGATCCACTTTTGGTTGGACCACTTTCATTAGCAGCAATTGAAGCAGGGACCAACAGCAATAAGAATAAAAACCCAGTATTAGCCTTCGACCATAACAATGGTAGGAAGTGATATCGACATCATAACGAAGAAAACAACTTCACTCTCTCATTTAATAGTTGCAGGAACGGGATTGTGGGGAGAATGTGGGAGAGCAGATGAGTCTTGCAACAACAGCAGCATTAACACAAAAGAACACCATCAAGGTGGTGCATCCTCTAGGATAACAAACACACAAAGTGAGCTTATTTAGAAGGTCCATCAATACAAACTACTTGAATAATTGAAGCCTTTTTAGGCACAAGCTTAAATCTCTCCCCACTTTTTTTTTCTTTTTGTTGAAATATAACTGAATAAGATTACGCAAACTTATTTACAAGCAATTATACTATACACACAATACATACAAAATTGAGGTTGAATACAATGAATAAGCACAGTAACATGTTATGTACTCCGCTCCAAATGGTTTAAAATAGACCAATTATGTGTAGGACGAGGAATTTATGCAAAAACATTCTTTCTTACGGCCTTGTCTTAAACCTTAGTCCGCCAAGTCGAGAGTACATTCACCTTTAGGGCCACTAGACATAACGTAGAGTTATTTAAATTTTAAGCTTTTAATCTCCTGCCAATAATTTTTTTCTTTTTTTTTTTTTTTAATAAAAGACAATCTTTAGAGGAAGGAATGACTTTAGTTGCATATTATATAATAGCAAATGACTCTTACTTTAAATAAAAACCACTCGCTGGTGCTAACAGAGAGATCGAAACACACAAAACAAGTACTTTTTTGTTTTAACATTTTATTAAAATAGTCGTTGGTTATAAATTATATAATAGAAATAATTTTTTATTTTTTATAAATTCAATATTTCTTTGTTAAAAAAAATAAAAAAAAAAATTCAGAACTTTTAAAAATAGAGATCGAAATTCTTAATCAGCAAAGTATATATTCTGATGGACACCCACAAAGCAAATTTTACAAGGGAGGTGAAGTAATATTGATAGGCTATAGGTGAAACAGCTTATGCATGTATAAATAAACGAAGCAGCATCTACTTGCAAGGGTAGACTGGCCGGAAGGTGCAGAGAAATGGCTATGTTGGGTCAGATTAAAGTATGTATAAAACTTTGCACGTACACAATTATTATTATATTGACAATTTGACAATGGAAGGCGTACATATACTGCAAGGCAATAACTTTATTAATTTTAGCGGAAACCAAGAATGACAGGATGATTAAAGGGGGTTCTGTAGCATAGAATGAGGTGGAGGTGGTGGTGGAGGTGGAGGTGGGGTGGTCTCCCATCACTTGCAATATTGAAAATTCTCCTGAGAGAAAATTTCATTAGATTTAAAAATAATAAAATTTAAGTAAATAATATTAAATTTTATATTATATATAAAATATAAAAATTAGCTATATTTATTTATTTAAATTTACTGTTTTTGTATCTGAAAAAGTCAGACTCTCCTCTTTAAAGTATGTAAGATTCATTAAAATTCAGTAGTGCTTCAATGTACTTTCAAACGTATTCTATTATTTTAGTTGGTTACAGGAAAAAAAGTAAAAAATAAAAGGGAAATTTTATATTCTCAAGAAAATATGAAATTTAATTTTGGTGTACTAGAAAGAATAATCCTATGGATAAACGAAGTTAATTTATTGAAGTTTACCAATACCAAAACTTGGCTAAGTCAAATTCAATTCAAGTTTTTTTTTTTTTTTTTCAAGGATACATATTATAACCATATGAATTCACTTTACCAACCGAACCAAGTGAGTTCTACCATGAAATTAATACCAAACGAAATTTTGTTAAAAATATAGCAATTTTCCACAAAGAATGGCAATCCTTTTCCATTGAAGCCGAAACTGGTCGTTTCTTTACAACGAAATTTCCAAAACGAAAAATAATAAAGAAAAAAAAATGATGATGACTAGCCCAAAATCAGAAGGCTACAAACCAATTAGTTAAAAGAAAAAAATGGAGAAGAAAAAAAAATAGACAATTGGGTCAAGGAATGACAAAAATTAATTCCAAGACACATGTACAAAACTTCAAACAGATATAGAAGACATGTCATCCAAGACTTGTCTGATGTTAGGCCGCTCATTTACTGGGCGAATGCACCAAAGTGCTATGGCAAGCAAATCATCCATTGCTTTTGAAGGTTCTTCCCCACCAGCAATATCTCCGTCAATGCAATCCATTCGTCTTCCTTCTTCATCACATAACCGAACCCAATCAGTGAGATCAACTGCTCCTGATTGACCTGATATTATGTCTCCAGCGCTTCTTCTGGTTAACAGCTCCATTAGGATCACTCCAAAAGCATATACATCAGCCTTGACCGACAGGTTTGGCTTAGATGCATTAGCGAGTTCTGGAGCACAGTATCCAAGTGCTCCCATATTCAGTATATGCTCTGCAATACCACTGGGAGTCATCAAGCGGAAAAGACCATAATCAGAGAGCCGAACATTGTAATCAGGACCATCTAGGAGTATATTTGTTGGCTTTAAGTTCCCATGAAGTAGGCCTCTATCATGAAAGTACAGCAGACACCGAGCAACATCAACAGCAACTTTTAGTCTTTGGCTGAATGACAACAGAGAATACCTCCGAGGTGTGGTCTCTGCATAACAGGTATTTGATTAAACAATCAAAATGTAAGAAGAAAGCTCACTAGAAATTAGTAACTTGTTTGCACAACAGTCAGACAAGCACATGTAATTACTACAAGAACAAACATCCATAGGCCAAAGATATATTTGTATGGTAAATGTGGCACAGCTTGTTTGCAAAAGTAAAGAGTGTCATTGTCAATTCCTTCTCCCTCATCTGACAATTACTGCCTTTGTTTATACCATAATCTTCAGAAATGTTGTCCTTGTATACAAATGTCCAGTGTTGACAAGGTTTCGATCATTAATGTCCATAGCATGAAGGCAAATGCATATTTTTTTTGTTTGACCATGTCAAAGATGCTTTCCTGGCTACATGCTAACATCACCAGTACTTCCATGAAAACTCTCTGCCTGGCATATCAGATAACATGCCACACTAAAATCAAGTACTAGGGCTACGAGCATGTACATGAACAGGAAAATATACAGTATTTATAAAAATAAGAGTCAATTATCTTCCTTGTTTGCGTATAATATGTACTGTTAGAAAGCCTACTTTCCTGTAGACCTATGTCTCCGAGTAACAAGTCAAATCCTCCTCTATACATAGCCCCATTTTCATCTTCAAGAACGCCTAGTTGTATCAACATCTCGTTAGTAATCCAATCCAATTTTTACCAAAGGCCCCCTTTTAATTCTATTTTAGTACCTTGTTACAAAAAATCCTTCCTCCCACAGACTGTCATTTGTTGTGGTGGATGGGCAGCTTTATACTTTTTCTTCTTCCTTTACCTGCTAGATTAAGGGCAGTCTCTAATATTGGGAAAAAAAAAAATCTAAGCTGGCAGACAACAGAAGATAAAAGCCCAACCCAGCAATGAAGGAAGAGGGAATATTTTGGAATAAAAACACCCAACAAAGAAGACGGTTGCCAAGATAAAATCTTGTTGCAAGTTCAGAAGATAGAGAGCAACACAACTCTAATTCATAAAGCTGCCAATACATCAAGCAAATTACATCTCTTGCTTAATTGAAAAGCTTAAGCAGATCAACTGGCTGATCATATCAGCTACTTTATGGCCAAATTCAATGTAATCAATCTACTCACATAGAGTACACAGTTTCTCTGCAGACAGATTATTTGACAACTTCATAAGTCCTGGCTTAAATTTAGTGTGCTGGTTAAAGAGAGGCCACTATACAGAATGACGAGAGTTCTATGTGACATAACATTGTCTGCAGAAGTGTAACGTAATCAAGACCCCGCAAACTTGACTGGTCTAGGGGTGGGGCTACAAATATCCAGTTGCAAGACACTAATACAAAGTATGTCACTTGTGTGTGAAGAGTTGGTTGAGACTAAGTGTGACTTAGTGCCATCACAAAGTCAAAATTTTGGGTGAAATTGTTGACCCTGTGACAACTAGCATGGTTCTCCAAATCCACCATCACACAAGTACCCATTATGCTGCATATGATATACAAGTGGTTTTGAAGAAGTGCATAGTCATATCCAGCATATCTTTTAGCAGAAATCCTTGACTTTGAAAAAAAGGAAGTCAAGAGAACACCAGATCTGGATATGAGCAAATGCAAAGAATGATTTTCACAATATTCCCTATTTCCCCCAGAAAATATAAGAGCAGAATGTGCAACAATTAACACCACCAATAATTATTTTTCTAACAGAATATCAGAGAATATAATAATGGCAACAGCAGAAAGTTCAATAAAGTAGAATAACAGGAATTGAAATGCTCACCATATAGGTGGAGTGCCAAACTATCTCCTTGTACATAGTCTGCCAGAAGAAGTCTCTCTTGCTCTCTGGGGCCCCAATAATATGCTCGCAGTGGAACAATGTTTGGATGTCTTATAGAGCCTATCCTTTTTACTTCCTTGGCAAATTCTTTCTTATGTTTGACCAGTCCAACACGCAGCCACTTCACAGTCAACACTTGCCCACCATCTAGAGTGGCTTTATATAGAGTTCCATGGCTGCTTCTGCCAAGAACTTCTGCTGGAGCTCGGGACAACTCCTCTGCAGTGAATGCTAATGAAGCATCTAGGAAGAACAGTTCTCCAGCCAAACGATCTGGTGAATAGACATCCAATGTCACAGGCTGTTCATGTGCCTCAATAAAACGGGGTGAAGAAGACAATGGGGACTCTGGAGAAGATTTCCTTCCAGATGTGGTGGGGCAATTATCAAGCACATTAGGATGCAGAGACATAGAACTGCCTACCACTCCCTGGGCCACATCATGCTCTACAATTTCAGTTGCAAATTCCGTCTGCCCAGATAATGACCTTGAATTCGAAGTAAGCAAGTGATCGTTTGAAAAACTTAATGAACTTTGAGGGCGGTGAACATTTGAGTGCAACTGAAAAAGAAAAGGCCGTGAAGATCTCCCCACCTTTGCTTCTTCCCTCAAAGTTTGGCCCCTAAATTCACTGCTCCCACCATATTCTTTTTGCTTTATTTGTTTTAAGGCCAGCAGAGCCAGAGAAATTACCACAGTGGTTCCTGCTACAGCAGCAATTATCACTATTGTAATGTTCCTTTTTGAACTGTGGCGTTTACTTTGGTGAGGAATATGGTCTGGCACAGAATCAGGTGACTCCCCAGGAAAGATTAGCAAGTGATTTCCAGGACGAAAAGAAGAAACACTAAATTTGGTTATCAAGCTCTCTGGAACAGTTCCTGATAAATCATTATAGGACACATTAAATCCAATTAGGCTGGATGGAAGACTAGCAGGGATTGAACCCTGAAACTTGTTTCCAGACAAATCAAGGTACTGCAAGTAGGCAAGTTTGCTCAATTCTGTTGGTAGCTGTCCTGACAAACCATTGTTTGAGACACTCAGCAATCTGAGCCTTGCCATGTTGCCAATGTCTGAAGGCAGGGCACCTGTCAAGGAATTGTGAGAGAGATCTAGAGATTCCATCAGCGGAGAAGAAGGTAGCAGTAGCAATGCACTTGCATGTGAGCCCTGGATAGGAATTGGCCCTGTAAAATGATTTCTTGAAAGGTTCAAGTTCAACAGGGTCAGTGAAGCAAAACACCCACTTGGAATGGACCCACTAAGCAGATTTAAGCTAAGGTCTACATCAGACAGTCCTGAATTGGCCCCAAATTCTGAAGGCACATTGCCTTCTAGGGAATTATTCTGAAGAGAAAGTCTACTTAAACTCACAAACTGAGAAGTCAAGTTTGGCAAACTTCCTGACAGATCGTTTGAACTCAAATCAAGTATCTCTAGGCTGGCTTCCCAATGCTGCATTACAGACATGTCACCAGATATCATATTTCTACTCAAATCCACAACTGAACATCCTTGAAGAAAAGCAGGCAAAGTGCCCGATAACCCGTTTGAGGAAAGATTCAAAACATTCAGCGTTGTAGAATTAATTGCACGAATAGAACCTGCAAAGATATAAAGTTCAGTATCAAATATGAAAGTTAGTTAGAGCATCAAGTCGTAATGGAAGAAGGAGACCACTGATCCACCTTAATCATTATGGATGCACAATCTTTATGTTCAACTTTGAGTCTCAAATCACCATAATCACAGAATCATTATGGAAAAAGCTTTTGTATATGAGGACACTAATTGTAAAAGGGGAAAATAACAGAATATGAAATACAAGAAAAGTGTTATCATCCTCACACCAGAAACACTAAATGCCCGCAGCAAAATCAGTCATAAATATATAACCACAATGGTTGACTTCATTTAAATAATTGCTAATTCAGTTGACAAACACCCTAAGGCAAGCACTAAATCAAAAGAGAAATATCTACGCCTGTCATAAATCAAAAACCCCCAACATTAGAACAGAAATTGAAGATTCACTACCTGTGAATCCATTGCCACTAAGATCCAGTTCTTCAATTGGTATGGACCCGTTCAGCAATTCCTCTGGGACAGGCCCAAACAGCAGGTTATTCCCCAACCTCAAAACCCTTAAATTCAGCAAAAACCCAAACGATGGTAACTCCCCATTGATTCCAGCGTTACCAAAATCCAAAACCTGCAAGTTCCTGAACAACGCCATCACCTCTGATTTGAAAAACCCACCATTGAGTTCGTTCCGGCTAAGGTTGACAAATCGCACCGTGTTTGCCAAACGCGAAACATTGTCCACGCTGAGACCATCAAGGGCACCGTAAAAACCATTATCGCTCAAATCCAGATGGTCCAAGTTAATCAATTCGGGCAAAATGAGAGCGATATCACCGGAGAGCTTATTAGAATGCAAATCCAAAACCCTCAATTGCTGCAAATTCCTGAAGCCGACAGGTAGGCCAACCGGAAACCCGCCCTCAAAGCCATTCACTGACAAATTTACATGCTTCAAGTTCCAGAGCTCCGCGATCCGACCTGGGATGGGCCCAGAAAAATTGTTTTCCGACAGATCCAAGTGCTGAAGCGAGCTCATGGATCCCAATGCGGGCACGAGCCTACCAGTGAAGTGGTTACTGGAGAGAGATAGATTCTGGAGAGACTTGAGGGCGAGTAAAGTAGTGAACTTGAGGTCGCCAGCGAGGCCAAGGCGGCCTAGGTCGATGGCGGCGACCGAATTCGTGTTGGGGTCGCATGTAATGCCAGGCCAAGAAGAGGGGCACGAACTGGGGTCCGAAAGAGAAGAGATGTCCCATGCGGATAGGATTTTGTCGAGCGGGTCGTATTGGATTCCTTTCTTGAACTCCAGTAAGGACTGGAGCTCCGAATCCGAATCGACGGCCGCCGCGGAGGAAGTGAAGATAAAGAACATAGAAAAGAGAAGAAAGGAAGTGAAAGAAGAACGGAGGAGAGTCATTAGAGACAGAGGAGAAGAAGAAGAAGCAGCAGCAAATCAAAATGTAACCTATCGATTCAACATCTGGCTGGAAAAGCCCGCATACACACGCACGCACTGTGACAGAACTCGAAACCCTAGAAATAACAATCGGGTGCGTTTATGTCTATCGCAGAGAGAGAGAGAGAGAGAGAGAGATGGCTGCGCACACGTGTTGAACTGTCTCTTATACACATCTAGATGTGTATAAGAGACAGGAGAGAGAGAGAGAGAGAGAGAGAGATGGCTGCGCACACGTGTTGAATGCGTGCGTGTTTGTGCTGACGAGGTGAGCCGTGGGAAAGGGAGGACGAGGCGGCGGAGGGTCCGCCGAAAATGGCGGTTCTGATGGCGGTGTAGATAGAGGCGGGTGTTTGGTTGGTGGAGATGAGTCACTACAGTCTGTAAAAAGACTAGGTTGCGCTGGTCCGCTGCTCCTTTCCCTTTCCACTTCGCGTGCAGTTAGAGTGGGAGTGGGAGTGGGGGTTTTGGAGGGGGGGACCCACCCATTCCCATGTTCATTTAAACGGTGTTTGTAACGGCGTTTGTTATCATTTTTTATTTTTTTGGATAAGAGAGTACTAGTCGCCTCACCTTTGATTTTATTTATATTATTAGCAGTTGATTAATTACTAACCTTAATAATAGCCTCATTATCATTTTTCTCTCCTTTTTGCTGATTCAACTGAATAGAAAATTTGTCCCATGTTTCATAACATGTTCAATTGGATCCACTTTGTGTGTGTGTGTTTGTGTGTGTGTTTTTTTTCCCTCCCTCTCTCTCTCTCTCTCTCTCTCTCTCTCTCTCTCTCTCTCTCTCTCTCTCTCTCTCTCTCTCTCTCTCTCTCTCTCTCTCTCAATTCTCAAATCTCAGTTTTGTGGATTGAACATTTGATGCAATGATATTTTACAACCTTAAAGCCTATGATAAATAATTTAAACACTTGTCTGCTTAAATTTGCATACCAAATTAGGCTATCTTAAAGTGTGATGTTATCCTCTTAACTTTCCTAATTATAATATTAATGAAGATAGATTTAGAATATTCAAAAATTTAAATTAAATACTTAAATATTCTTAAAATAAAATAAATATAATTACATCAATATTTTTTTAATTTTTTTTTTTTTTGTAATAATAATATTAATGAATATAGATTTGTTGTGTTTGCCAACTCACAGGCTCCCTTACTTTCGTGACATTTTTGGGGTGTCAACTGCTGCGTTTGCCATTTCCTCAAACAGATGCAAACTTCCTACCCACCATGTATTTGAGTAAAATTACGAAGCAATGATCCAGCGCAAGGAAGTTTCCTTCTATTTCATAGAAGTCAACTTCTATGCCTTTCGTGTTTTTTTTTTTTTCTTATTTGTATCATTTGACCTTCTCATATAAGCTATATCAAGTCACTGGAATTCCAATTTACAAAAATATATATCGTCTAAAAAAATAGTGAGATAAATTAGACCTAAGGTAGGGTTGATGTAAAGCTAGCTGGGCATATTTTTACATGTTCAGGTTCAGCTCAGTTAATAAATAAGAATGAAAATAAAGCTCGAGATTATAATCACTTATCTAACCAACTTAATCTAATCTCATTATTTAAAACGAGTCGAACATTTATGACTCAAGCCTCCAAAATTGTTTTTAAACAATATTTAATTGTTTATAATTCTAAAAGGTATAATAATTATGTGTTGTAAATGGTTTATTTTACGAAAGAAGGGGAAAATGTGGTGTTGAGGGTTGTGCTAGAAATACACGATCCCCCTTAAAGAAGAATTTTCATTTCAAAAAAAAAAAAACGTTATTTTTATAAATAGAATTAAAATAATAAAATATTTATATTATTAAAAATATAATCTAATGTATTTAATATTAATATTAATTAAAAAATTATGACATATAATTTGAAAATAAATCTACCAATTCTATTAATAACTTATTATCGAGCAAGTCACGAGCCTTAAAAAAAAAAAGTCAAACTCAAAGTTGTTAAAGCTTGACCCTTTTATCAAATGGCCACCAAAATAAAGATCGAAAATTACTCGGCTAATTTGACTGCAAAAATACTTTAGTAATCCCAAAATGATTGAATGCGGTCTTCGCATGTACTAACACCAATTCGATCAAATGGTAAATATAACTGCCCAATGGACAGGTTCCACTCCCTGACGTCACCAGCAAGATCCTAGCAAAGGTGATACTGCAAGAAGCACGTGGAGTCTCCCCAGCCTGTCAAGTGAAGTACCACCGTCCACGATGATCTCGAGAGTTGGGACGTCGAGTTTGTCAAAGTCAACCAGGCTACCCTCTACGATCTCACCCTATTTAGTTCCTCTTTCTCTTCTTTGCTTCGGTTCTCTGGATCTGTTTGCTTTGGGTAGATCTCTTTCTAATTGTTGGTTGATTTTTTATTTTGTTTAAATCGTGGTAATTGAAATTGTAAATTTTTATTATTATTAATATATATATATATATATTTTTAAGTTAATTTACTTTTATTTAATCAATCAATTAATTAAATTAAATTATAAATTATTTTAAATTTAAATTTGATAATTATGATAAATTTAATATGTTTAAACAAGTGACATGAAATTTATACAACTTAATTATTTTTTTATTTATTATTTATTATTCATATTATAAAATTAAATTAATATATTTAACAAAATTTATTAAATATAATTAATAATATGTTATTTTTATGACATAATTAAGTTTAAAAAAATATAAATTATTACATTTTAAATATTATGTTAAATTTATTACTTAATTTAGTATTTTTTAATATATTAAATTATCTTATGGTATCCTTATTATTAACATGACTCGTGGGATCTATAACTAAAGTGAGACTCATGGTTCGACCTATGCCCTATCCTTCTTTCTCTTCTTTCTTCCTGCCCAGCCCCCACGCCACGTTGGCACGTCCCTTTCTTTAATTTATTAATTTATTTTTTTTTGGGGTTCGATTTCCCTTTTCTCTCTACTCCCCCAACCCTAATTTACGACCAAATTGGTCAGTGATTTGTCCGGTTTACCCCTGATAGAGTGACACCGTTTCAGATGTACCGTTGCAAAGTATTTATATGGCGCCTTGTACAACAAGCCGCATGACTTTCACTTTTTTTTTTGAGTTTCTTTTAAAAAGTTTATTCTTTTTTTGGCCTTTTATTTTAATGTGGAATTTGGAGATTTAACGGCCTAAGCCTGAGTCCGAATCAGGGGCGGAGCCCGGAGACTCAGTATTCCTTTCCCTCCTCTCTAATCTTTCATGGACACCCCTGCCTCTACTGGTCCTCTACCCGGCCAAGAACCCACCGGCGCCGCCCATCCTCGTAATTCAACGGGCCACAATCGTCCCTATCATTCTCCAAACCCAAAGCCAATAGCCATCGAGAAAAAGAAAAGCAAGATTACCTCTAAAGACGCGCTTGCCATGCCATGGACATCAATAGCTTCTTCTTCTTCTTCTTCTTCCTCGTCTGCTACGTGGAGAATTACACGCGTGGCCGTCAGACCCAGAAATACTAAGCTGGTATTTGCCCCTGCTCGGCGTGCCGGCGGCGGCAGAGCAGAGGATGCCTATGTGGAGGCCATCGCTTTTCCTCTTGGAATGTCGTTCGCTGCCTTTGTTTCTCAGGTTCTTTCCATTATCAAATTTTGATTCTTTGTATTGCTTTAATTTGGCTGGCATTTTTTTTTAAAGTGAGTTCCTTTGTTGGACCTTTAAAGTTTCTTTTGGTGATTTTAGCGTAGAAAGTTTGGCCTTTTATGCTTGGTTTGGCTTGCCTTGTTCTGTTGAAGTTGATTTCGTGGGGGAACTGTGGTATTGCGGTTAGTTTTCTTGTGGTAATTTCAGTATTTAATTGAGTTGGGAAATTATTGCGTTTTCTTTGTATTGTTTGCTTCGCTTTTTTTTTTTTAAATGCAAATTTACTCGATTTGTTCCATGATAAATATGAAATTGTGAACTGGGGCTTCTGAGATTTGAATAAAATTTTCAATGCTAATTAATGTCAGGTCTCCTTAGTGATGCTCTCATCATATAAACTTGAAGATGATATCCTATGTGGTCATTCAAAAGTATAGGAAGTGTCATGTGGCAAATTCCTAGTCATTGTTCTTGTTCAGAATATGCTTGCAGGTACACATGCATATACGTGCATACAAAAGAAGTGTGGGTGTGCATATGTATGTGTGTTTTTGTTTGTGATTGTATGTGTACATGTTAACTAACGTATAATTTTGGCATTTGGAGAAAACTGAGTTTATAACAATGAACTATCCTCTATGTGCTCAATGAGGTTTTTTTTTTTTGGGTGATTGAGGCTTAATCTTTACCTGTTTTTGTATTCCTGGATATATATTTGCATCTGCTTGCTTTATGGTCTCATGAAGTTTACTGCATATTAAACTTCTTTAGAGAATCATGTCTGTTACCATACTAAAAATAGTGTGAACTTTGCACATTTCAAAAATCTAGCTTGACCTGCATGCCGAAGCAATTTTTGTTTTTATTAGCAAATATAGCTCATACTTAATAGATGCTAATGGATTCCATTGGCTTGCACGCATGGTATTCTTACATGTCCAAAATTAATTGTGTTGCCTGTCATTTGGAATTTAACTTAAAATTCAAGACAAAATTACAATAAATAGAGAACAAAGCTTCTCTGTTGCTTCCTCTTTTGCTTCTCCTCCTTTGCCACCACCACTATAGCTCAATCTCTGATTCGAGCCCTCCACTACCTGATATTCTCTCCCACCACCTAAATCCCTAATGTCAATAGAGAGAGACAAAATGAAGAAGCGGAAGAGGAAGCCTTGGAGGGATTTTTTTTCCCATTTGTTGTAACTTTTTTTTTTAAAAAAAAAAGGTTAATGTCACATGGTCAGTTTTAGATGCATGACATGTGTGTCAGTTAACAGAATCCCTCAGTCACATGCTAGATTTGTTAACAAAAGATTTTATGGCAAGCATTTTGTGACAATTTATGGTTGTACTAGATTTGTAAAAACACACAAAGTACATAATATTTTAGTATATTAGCCATGATTTCTTTTAAGCACATATTCTATGATTTTTGACTAGCTTACTTGCTTGACTCATCTAACAGAGACACTAAGTTGTGAGGCTTGTTTCTCATACTTGCCTTTCATTTTTCAGTTTGAGTCTATATTGATAATATTTGATTGTGAGGCTCCATCTGTGGACTTACAAAGCTAAAATATGCATTTTTTCTCTTGGTGCATTTTGCTTCTGCTTGCTAACCAATATATTTGGTCTCATCCAGATTGATCTTTGTTAAAGCTTAAAAATTTATATGTGCCTCTCATTAAAATTTTTAGCTTTTCAATTAATGTTGTGCATGTGTTGCTTTTTATTATAGGTTCTGGAGAGGAAAGATGCAGTTGATGAACAGATGCCTGTTGATCATCTCTCAACGGTATGCATATTTTATTCTCTTACAAGACTATATTGAATTACATGTCTCTTACAGATAAGACAACATTGCCTATTGTTGAAGTTCTATTGCTAGAAACATTGCACTACAATTACACAGTTATGGTGTTTATTAGCAGAACCAGTTTGCGATCTTTCAGCTGCAGTAAATGGGTCGATTATTTTTCAAATACCAGCACTGATTAAAGAACATTTTCCTACTTGCAGATATGTGCTTTGGTTGTCAAAGAATCTTTAGTCAATGTAAGCCAGATAATAATCGCTGAATCTTCCATTGACTCTGGTTTTACTAGTCATAAGTAGTTGTGATTGACATCAGATAAGCACTAGATACCAAGGTGATACTCCTGCCCTTTTTGCAACAGGTCTTTGGCAATAAGTTTAATTTTTTCGCAAGGAACTTTGAGAAATCATTTGGGAGCACATTGATGACTCTAAGATTAATAAACCAGTCAGATATCAATAAAGGAACATGTGACATAAGCCACCTGAAGGCAAAAGATTCTACTCCTTACGCGACTCACAATGAAAGAGTTGGTTATGCAAACTGCTGTGATGTCAAATGTTGTAGCTCAGAAACCGATTTGCCTACCGCTTCAATTCAGAATGGAGTGCATATAGCTGAAGAGGTAGAAGAAAGTGTGTCAACAGATTGCTTGAGTCAAGAACTTGCCCTGAATGGGGCAATTAATCACATAGCTCATGCTCCAAGCTCATCCTTTTATGCAGCCAAACAGCTCTATGTTGTTGAGAAATCTGCAATGGAGCAAGCCCGTGCTAATGACTTGAAGACATTGGAGATTGGTCTTACAATGCAAAGATTGAAGTTGAAAAAGGAACAACTTGATCTGAGCTTTGATTCAAATCATCTGGAGAGATCAAAACTAGCAATGGGCATATCAAAAGCTTCCTTTAAAGCCGAGAAGTTCAAGACTCAATTAGAAGATGCAAGGCATGCTGAGCTACTTAGAAAGTACATGGACTGCCTTGTTGCTGGTTTGTTTGTTGTGTCAGCCTCCCTTCTATATGGTGCATATGTTCATTCCTACAAAAGGATCACTGAAGCTACAATGTCCTGCAACTCTAAACCTGAGGCAAGGATTGCTTCTCTTGCTAACTCTAATTACCAAAACTTCTTCTAGATGCACATAGTCATTCACAGTGTTGTAAATTGTGATGGGACTGGCATAAATTGTTTGTTCAAGTATGTCAACTAATAATTGCATTTAAAACACTACAACACAGATTATGTGGAAATAATTTGATCTTAGCAGTAATGGCCTCCCTATGAGTTAAGGAAGAGTTTTTTTAATCCTAAGTAGCAAAGGCCCCTTCTCTGGTAAGATAAAATTTTTAATCATTTGTTTTGGTTCAAATTTATGACTCTTTAGTCCTTTTGCCAGACAGAAAATATGATCTTAATGATTATTAGAAGTGAAAATTTATTTCATAATTAATTTTCTGGATAATACTTTTATGACTGATTCTATTACATAAAAGAATAGCCATGAAACATCTTTGGTAGCATGTGGTTTTCATTGGATATTATTTTTCCAGCTTTAGCTGTAATTGTATTGTACCCATGGGAATTATTTAGGTTTTTCTAATCTGTTTTAGGACTTCAAATCATGGTGGATGCCAAGGCAAATTTCAACTTTCAACTCAGGTTTGGATACTCTCCGGTGTCAAGTCCAAGTTTGGAGCCGAATGCTATTTGGCATCCTAATGGTTTTCGCAGTTGCTTATTTATTTATTCAACGTTCAGCAACTTCACAGCAGAATATGCCTGTGACTTTCATACTGCTGCTGTTAGGAGCTGCCTGTGGTTTTGCTGGCAAAATTTGCGTGGACGCATTGGGAGGGAGTGGCATGCAGTGGCTTCTATATTGGGAAGCTTTATGCATGGTTCACTTATTCTCAATTTCTTGGACACCCATTTTGTTTCGTATACTTAACGGGCCTGTTTCTGTTTCTCAAGGGGCAAGACACGATGGAATATGTCCATTCTGGTTCCGGCGATTCCTTTTTTATGCTATCGTGCTCCTAATTCTGCCATTATGCTGTGGTCTTTTGCCTTTTGCCAGCCCTGGTGAATGGAAAGAGCATCTCTTGCTCCTTGCCGCTGATTTTTATGAACGTCAGGTGATTGGACCTAGGGTTTGAAAGCAGCAAGAAGCTTCTGGAATCTATGTCTGGTAAAGTCTCTTTCACTTGTCCTGATAACTACGGTCAGGGCATCCAAGAGTTCTAATTATTTCATTCTGAAAACCGTGATGTCTTATTGGAGATATTTCCTTCTGAAATGGGTCATTGCTAAGTGGACTAGCAGAGGAATTGCGTTTGTCCCGGTTGTCCTTGTAATATTAAATGTAAGATCATTACATAATGTTGGTAGCTGGGGATAAACTGTGTAATTTATGATGGATAATGAAGCTCTTGTTGCAAGGATGTTTATATTCATTCATTCTTTCTGGGTTTTTTTTTTAATATATATTTTTCTATTATGTTTTTATTTTTATTTGTTTTATTTCGTCAACCGACTTTAAAGGCAAAGTCATGTTCTCCTACGTTAGCATGTTGTTTTTCTCGTGGAGTGTTCATAACAAAATTCAGTCATCTGGTAACACCTGAGTGGCTGATGGTGTGGTGTCTCTGGCATAATTGCTAAACCCAAATTGGTACTTCTCCCAACGTTCAGTGTGCTTTCAAATTTTGGGGTAATTTTTTTATTTTTTATTTTATATAAAAATGAAAACCAAAATTCAAATTATATATTTAAGTGATAACTATTATTCATTATTGGGTTACATGCAGCTGAAGTAGAATTTCTTGTGCTACCATCTGTTCAGTTGGACTTTAGTGTATTAAATCAACATTTAATAATATCTATAACAAAATATTAGGAAAACACATGAAATAGATATCACAGCTAATTATAATTTAATTATTATGTATATATATAAATAAATAAATAAAACATATTAATTACATATGGTAATCATGTTAAATTTGTATCCTTTTTCATATGTTATCTCCTTTACAATGGGTCTTGTAATCAAAATTAACTCGTTAATTAGTCGTACTGTGACTAGCGGTGTTCACGAGAATAATTGCAGCTTCATCACATACCCAACAAAAGAAGACCCCCGACGAGCCTAACACCATAACTAAATCTATCTCTGTTAACATAAGTTTAAAAACCAATAACAACATATAGTTTCAGTATAAATAGTGGTATTCATGTTCTGTTAATTATATATATAATTTCATGAATACAAATGGGCATAAAATAATTTTACACAATATATAAAAAAAAATATTTTACATTATGTCGAGAAATTTTTATTTTAGTATATATAAATTTTATATGGTATATAAAATATTATTCTATATAGAATTTAAAATTAATTACATTTTGCCTTTGTAAAGTATTTCTGGTTATATTCGATGTCATGTTACTACGAAAAATACCATCTTTCGTTGTTGAGAAAAATAGGAGGTTCATGCATAGAAGTGATTGGGCTCTGAGCTTTTAGTATTAGTACATGCAAGAAGTGCAAACAGCCATACATTAGAGGTAACTTTTAGTGTTAAAGGATTAAGTCAATCAAAGAGAACAACGAAATAAGTTAAAAAACTGGAAGGTTTTAGTTTGATGTTATATATGGTAAAAGAATTTTTTTAAAAAATATAAAAAT